>JAMPIV010013084.1:0-303029 GCA_024509875.1 Oreohelix idahoensis
CTCCCCGAAGTGGGCGAGGAAAGGAATCAACCTCGGTTCTCTAACCTCGAGCCAAATGGTCTCAACTTTCACATTTTGCACTATATTTCTATCTGAATCTATCATTTCAGTCTTTCTTCTTACTATTGGCTTGTCACTATATGTAGACAGTCTCTAGTCTTAAATCCATTTCGTGACATCTGAGTATGTTTGGGCAACTTTGTTTATCACAGCTTGGGTGACTTTTGGATATGTTTTAACACAGACTAGACAAGTTGGGCTGTTCTGAGTATGTTTGGGCTACTTTGTTTATCACAGCTTGGGTGACCTTTGGATGTTTTAACACAGACTAGACAAGTTGGGCTATTCTGAGTATGTTTGGGCTACTTTGTTTATCACAGCTTGGGTGACTTTTGGATATGTTTTAACACAGACTAGACAAGTTGGGCTATTCTGAGTATGTTTGGGCTACTTTTGTTAAAACAGCTTGGGTGACACTTTTTGGATATGTTTTAACACAGACTAGAACAATTGGGCTCTTCTGAGTATGTTTGGGCTACTTTGTTTATCACAGCTTGGGTGACTTTTGGATATGTTTTAACACAGACTAGACAAGTTGGGCTATTCTGAGTATGTTTGGGCTACTTTGTTTATCACAGCTTGGGTGACTTTTGGATATGTTTTAACACAGACTAGACAAGTTGGGCTATTATGAGTATGTTTGGGCTACTTTGTTTATCACAGCTTGGGTGACCTTTGGATATGTTTTAACACAGACTAGACAAGTTGGGCTATTCTGAGTATGTTTGGGCTACTTTGTTTATCACAGCTTGGGTGACTTTTGGATAGGTTTTAACACAGACTAGACAAGTTGGGCTATTCTGAGTATGTTTGGGCAACTTATCAAACGCTTTGGGCAACATTTTAAAACTGAAAACAATGCGGTTGCTACATAGCTGTCCCCAAGGATTTCAGATAAAAGGTTACAGACATTGACAAGGTCACCAACATGGAACTGATGGAGGTCACCAACATGGAACTGATGGAGGTCACCAACATGGAACTGATGGAGGTCACCAACATGGAACTGATGGAGGTCACCAGCATGGAACTGGTGGAGGTCACCAACATGGAACTGATGGAGGTCACCAACATGGAACTGATGGAGGCCACCAACATGGAACTGATGGAGGTCACCAACATGGAACTGATGGAGGTCACCAACATGGAACTGATGGAGGTCACCAACATGGAACTGATGGAGGTCACCAACATGGAACTGATGGAAAGAACCACATAAATATCAGCGGAACAAAAGGTAAGGAAAAAATATTGGCATTGCACACAACACACATGAATGGAAAACATTCATAGAAGCTTCCAGTCTACAAGAGCTGGTGTGGATATACTGTCCTGGTCATGCTGGGGTATGTGGTAATGAAAGAGCTGACAGACTAGCATCAAGAGCACCCATAGTGGGGACACTAGATATGGATAAGGGAGAGATACTGAGAACAATTAATGATCGCCTGTTAGAGAATGACACTGAAATAGATGAATCATCAAGGTTAAAACTGTTGAAATTTGGCATCAAACGTAAAGCTAGCAGAGATGGACGTATGAGAGGATGTATCCGTCATTTTTACAACCAGCGAGCTACAGGAACAGTTAGCATTCACACTTTTCGACATATACTGATGGAGACTGAGCACCTATGGGTTTGCCCGGAGTGCAATGATGTCGATTCTGTATAACAATAACATTAACAATAAGAATAACACATTGTAAAACCTAGTCGACAGCATTACAAGGCAGTCTTGTTCTGGAATTCTCAATGTAAAAGAAATAACGGCAGACAGAAAAACACTTGAAGGGAACTGTAGGCAAGCTTAAAAGGGAGAATGAACACATGGAAAGTTCTTGAACGAATGGCACAGGATAGGAACACTGGGTTTCAACTAGTTGAAGGCTTATGCTCCAAGGGGGATCTGATGGGCAATGAATGAATGGGTGAATAAATCAATGAGTGAATGAATTAATGAGTGAATAACTGAATGAGTGAATCAATGAGTGAATGAATTAATGAGTGAATAACTGAATGAGTGCCATCAATGGTACCTATACCTTGTAGCGGTATGGCAGCTTGTGTACCCTGACAATCCCCAGAGCAATGCCAGTGGGAGTTTTACTCCTGGTAGGTTCAACCATGCTGGACTGGTCTGCGTGGGTAGGGGTCAGACAAAAGCTGGTACCCTGGTCCTCCAGGTTGGGGGTTTTAGCACAGGGCCGACACCCCTGTCTGTGTAAAAAATCGCACACGTTACGGAAACAGCAATAAATGAAAATACTTTGATGCGGGACGGACATCCGGAGTCTCAGGCTCGTATGACTGACAGTGGTGAAAGCCGAAAGGAAGCCACTGGCATGAAAACGGATGCCCAGACCGCAAAACACGAAACCAGAATTGGTTTTTGGAATGTCAGAACTATGAATGAGGCAGGAAAGCTGAGACAGATCACAGCAGAGATGAGGAATTACAAACTACATATCCTGGGAATAAGCGAGAGCAGATGGACAGGGATGGGGAGAATAAAAACAGCCACAGGGGAAACAGTACTTTATTCTGGTAGAGAGGACGGTCAGCACAACGAAGGTGTAGCCATTATCCTTAAGAAAGGAATGGAAAGGTCTCTACTGGAATGGAAACCCATTAACAACAGACTAATAAGAGCAAGAGTGAGAGGGAGATTCACCAACACCACAATTATACAATGCTATGCACCAACAAACGACAGCGATGAAGAGAACAAGGATGAGTTCTATCAACAGGTACAAAAGGAAATGGAAACTGTACCCAGGTACGATCTTATTATAGTAATGGGAGACCTAAATGCGAAAGTTGGAACACATAATAATTATAACGAAAGAGTAATGGGGAAATGCGGCAGTGGAACAGTAAATGAGAATGGGGACAAATTAATAAGCTTCTGCAGTATTAACAACCTGGTCATTGGAGGAACACTTTTTTCAACACAAAGAAGTGCACAAGTTAACATGGGAATCACCAAACGGACGAGACAAAAATCAGATAGATCACATAATGATCAATGGCAGATGGAGACATGCACTACAAGATGTGAAAGTAAGAAGAGGCGCAGATGTGGGAAGTGATCATCACCTAGTAGTAGCAAGACTGAAGGTGAAACTCAGAGCTGCTGGACCAGTTGCAGTCAAACAGAAAAGATATAACATCACGAAACTTAAGGACCCCCTCACCAGAAAAGCGTTCCTGGTCGACGTAAAGAGACGATATCTGATTACCAAAAGCCAGGAAAGAACAGAGACCAACGATGTGGACCAGAAATTCAACACCATCTCAACAATATACAAAGAAAGCAGCAAGTCATGCTTGGGATTCCAGGAAAGAAAGAGCAAAGACTGGATAACACCAGAATTGCTAAACACCATAGCAAAGAGAAAGGAAATGAAAAGGAAGAAAACAGAAGCTAAGTCTCCCAGGTTAAAGGCAATATATAGTGAACAGTACAGTCAGCTGGACAAGGAAGTAAAACGTCAAACCTGTGCTGACAAAAGGACATTTCTGGATGACCTTGCAAGACAGGCAGAAGAGGCAGCACTGAGAAATGAACAAAGCAAAGTTTATAAAATAACTAAAGCTATCAGTGGAAAACGAGGTGCAAATAACATAACGTTAGTAAGAGACAAGCAAGGAAATCTCATCACCACAGCACAGGGGCAGGAAACAAGATGGGCAGAGCACTTCAGAGAAACACTGAATAAGGAACCACCAGAGACTCAGCTGAATGTTCCTGAGGCTGAAAGTGACTTAGACGTAAATACAGACATTCCACGAAAAGAAGAAATTATCACAGCTATCAAAGGGCTAAAAAATGGAAAAGCTCCTGGTCACGACAATCTGAATGCTGAGCTATTCAAGACAGACCCTGAACTAGCAGCAGAACTATTAGAACCACTATTTGCACAAGTCTGGGAAACTGAGACAACACCAACAGAGTGGAGTAAAGGAATAATTGTCAAATTGCCCAAGAAGGGCGACCTTGCAGACTGCAACAACTGGAGAGGAATTACCCTCCTCTCAGTTCCCAGCAAAATACTAGGCAGGTTAATCATCCAGAGAATTTCAAAAGCAGTTGACCATAAACTGAGGAAAGAACAAGCGGGCTTCAGAAAGAGCAGAAGATGTGCAGATCATATATTTACCCTCAGGAACATTATAGAGCAGTGCTCAGAATGGCAGAGACAGCTGTACATTAACTTTGTTGATTTTGAAAAGGCTTTCGACAGCATACACAGGGACAGCCTATGGAAAATTTTGAGGGCTTATGGAATTCCCAGCCGCATTGTTTCCATTATAAAAAGCCTCTATTCTAACTTTACATGCAGTGTTGGATCGAGTAATGTAACTTTCGAAGTGAAAACAGGAGTACGACAGGGATGCCCCTTATCAACAACATTATTTTTGACAGTCATAGATTGGGTGATGCGCCAGACAACAGAGGGCAGTCCAAGAGGAATTAGATGGACAACGTTTTCTACACTGGAAGATTTGGAATATGCAGATGACATTGCACTACTCGCGCATTCACACCAACACATTCAAGACAAAACCGATAGACTGAATAAGTATGGCCAGCAGGTTGGCCTGAACATCAATTTGAAGAAGACAGAGGTCATGACACTAAATGTGGGCAATCCTGAGCCAGTAACAGTAAGGAACCAGAAGTTAGAACAGACAGACACATTTACTTACCTAGGAAGCATAGTAACACCTGACGGCGGAACAAGCAAGGACATTAACAACAGAATGAATAAAGCGAGAACAGCCTTTGCTGTTCTCAACAACATTTGGAAGTCTTCCCAATACAGCACAAACACCAAATTAAGACTGTATGAGAGCTGTGTACTTTCTGTGCTTCTCTATGGTGCGGAATGTTGGAGAGTAACAGAGAAGGAAATGTCGAAACTGTCCTCCTTCCACACAATCTGCCTAGGGAAAATTCTCCGAATCTTTTGGCCAAACACCATCAGCAACCAAGAACTACTTATTCGGAGTAACCAGGAGGACATGCACACCATCATAGCTGGCAGACGCTGGAGTTGGGTTGGCCATGTCCTCAGAAGGGACCCTGATACCATCACAAGAACAGCTATGCTATGGACCCCCGAGGGAAAGCGAAAGAGAGGCCGACCAAAAACAACTTGGCGGAGAACTGTGGAAGTTGAGATGCAAAGAATGAACCACAGTTGGGGCACTGTACGAAGGATGGCCGCCGACCGAGCAAAGTGGAATCAATTTGTTGCTGCCCTACAAGACGCCACCAGGCGTGATGGCCGCTGACTGCTTTGACGGTTGGCGGTTATGGATCAAAGAAGAAGAGAAGAAGAACTGAATGAGTGAATCAATGAGTGAATGAATGAATAACTGAATGAGTGAATGAATGAATGAATGAATGAGTGAATCAATGAATGAGTGAATGAATGAGTGAATCAATGAGTGAATGAATGAATCAATGAATGAATGAATGAATGAGTGAATCAATGAATGAGTGAATGAATGAGTGAATCAATGAATGAGTGAATGAATCAGTGAATGAATGAATGAGTGAGTGAATAAATGAATGAGAGAATAAATGAATGAGTCAATAAACGAATGAGTGATTAAATGAATTAGTGAATGAACAAATAAGTGAATAAATGATTGAGAGAATGGGTGAATTAGTGGAAAAAATAATTAATGAAACCTTATTTATGGCAAAAACAAAATCATTTTGAGCAAGTGGGCTAGAAGGAGATGCTATCCTCCTGGCCTGGAGAATAAATTCTTCCTCATAAAGTTCTTCAGGTGGACTATCACTGCCTGAACCAAGGCAAATCAAGCTGCCATCAGACGTTGCTATAATCAGCTCCATCCCATGATTCATCAGTACCACATTCTGAACTAGAATGTCCACCAGGGAGAAGTCAGCGAAGGCCACCTGGGACAAACAACTGTGATCTCCTGCCAAAATATGAAGTACTCCATCGTCTGACAAAAATACCTGGAGAAATGGGACATCAAAATTTGAATTAAACACTCCAAATTGTGCAACTGATAACAGTACAACATGTACCACAGATTTAACTTTTTTATTGACTCCAGAGCAATACTGCCAAGACTGTTGAGTTTTGTCATAGCTGAGTTATCATCTTTTGTCAAAAATTATCAACATGACAAAGCATTATCGAATATCACAATTATCAACTTGACAAAACATTATCACTATCACAATTATCAACTTGACGAACCATTATCACAATTATCAGCTTGATAAAACATTATCACAATTATCAACTTGACAAAATATTATCACAATTATCAACATGACAAAATATTATTACAATTATCAACTTGACAAAACATTATCACAATTATCAGCTACGCAAAACATCACAATTATCAACTTGAAAACACCTTATCACTATTGTCACGGCGCTACTTCGCAGTGCATCGTTTGTACGAACAGTCAGCCGGGCAACGCCGAGTCTTCCCGACCCAGTGAGTCATGTGACTACTGAAAGCTGGGAAATAGGCGCAAGTTTTGGCAGTCGGAATCTAGCCATCGTCCTGGATGGACATATTTCCCTTTGCCAGTGAGTTAGCTGGGAAGTTCATGTGATGGACTATTTGTTCTGAGTGCTTGCCATATTTCGGTCCTGATGGATTATTACATGGTTATTCTAGTACAGTGTAGTGTCTAGATTGTATGGCTTCAGGCCGTAAATTTATAAGTTGACAATGATTTGGGTACTTCTTTGTCACAGTTTTGCCGCTCAATGTGAGTGATAGTCATTGCAGTGGGTTTTCAGTGTAAGTCGTACTGTCGTGTACGATGCTGATAGATTGAGCTGTTATGGCAAGTTACATTGGCATTTCATTGTTATATTGCATTTCATGCGTTTGTTGGCCGTGTGAGGCCTGATTGTGTTGTGCTTAGTAATAAAGGGAATTTCCTGTTAAAGGTGTTGATTACTTATGTCAGCCATTGTTGTGTGGTATCATACTTCTAGAGGAACGAGCTTATTATTGTTATTATAAATCCACACTGCAGTGGTGCAACCATAGTAGATTGGTTTCTGACAACTATCATAATTACCAACTTGACGAACCATTATCACAATTACCAGCTTGATAAAACATTATCACAATTATCAACTTGACAAAACATTATCATAATTATAACATGACAAAATATTATCACAATTATCAACTTGACAAAACGTTATCACAATTATCAACTTGACAAAACATTATCACAATTATCACCTTGACAAAACATTATCACAATAATCAACTTGACAAAACATAATCACAATTATCAACTTGACAAAGCAATATCACAATTATCAGCTACGCAAAACATTATGACAATTATCAACTTGAAAAAACATTATCACTATCACAATTATCAACCTGATGAACCAATATAACAATTATCAACTTGACAAAACATTATCACAATTATCAACTTGACAAACCATTATCTCAATTATCAACATGACAAAATATTATCATAGTTACCAACTTGACAAAACATTATCACTATCACAATTATCAACTTGACAAAATATTATCACACTTATCAACTTGACAAAACATTATCACTATCACAATTATCAACTTGACAAACCATTACCACAATTACCAACTTGACAAAACATTATCACTATTATCAACATAACAAAATACAATCACAATTATCAACTTGACTAAACATTATCACAATTATCAACTTGACTAAACATTATCACTATTATCAACTTGACTAAACATCACAATTATCAACCTGACAAAACATTATCCCTATTATCAACCTGACAAAACATTATCACTATTATCAACTTGACTAAACATTACAATTACCAACTTGACAAAACATTATCACAATTATCAACTACAAAAACATTATCACTATCACAATTATCATCTACGCAAAACATTATCCCTGTCATAATAACAAATTTCACAACACATTACTGCTATCACAGTTATCAACTTCAACATTATTGCTATCACAGTTATCAACTTTAACATTATTGCTATCCCAGTTATCAACTTCAACATTATTGCTATCACAGTTATCAACTTTAACATTATTGCTATAACAGTTATCAACTTTAACATTACTGATATCACAGTTATCAACATTACTGCTATCACAGTTATCAAATTCAACATTACTGCTACCACATTTATTAAATTCAACATTATTGCTATTACAGTTATTGAATTCAACATTATTGATATCACAGTTATCAACTTCAACCACACAAACAGTTTGATATCACAGTTATCAAATTTAACATTTTTGCTATCATGGTTATCAACTTCAAAATTACTGCTATCACAGTTATCAACATCAACATTACTGCTATCACAGTTATCAACATCAAAATTATGGCTATCACAGTTATTAACGTCAACATTACTGCTATGACAGTTATCAACATCAACATTATTTTACTATCACAGTTATCAACTTCAACATTATTATTATCACTGTTATCAAATTCAACATTATTGCTATCATAGTTATCAACTTCAAAATTACTGCTATCACAGTTATCAACATTACTGCTATCACAGTTATCAACTTCAGCATTACTGCTATCACAGTTATCAACATCCCTGCTATCACAGTTATCAACTTCAACATTATTACTATCACAGTTATCAACTTCAACATTATTACTATCACAGTTATCAACTTCAACATTACTGCTATCAAAATTATTAACGCCACAAAACAAGGTATACAAATAACAACAGCAGAATCAATAACACACACCCACCAAATCAACAGGCCCTCTGATAGCATTAAATTTAGTGACCAGCGCATGTCCTGCTATCCTTCGACCAGTATTAAATGGGTAATTCGCTATCACCGAGCCATTATCACCATGCAGAGCAAACACTTTCCTAAAGGCAACCAGAAATAATGGCAGACATCAAACGTAATAAAAAATATGTGCAATATATGTGGGGGGGGGGGGGGGGGCGGGGCCATGGAAACCGCAAAAATGACAACCATAAAAATACAATCACTCAAATATGGGTGTTTAAACAGTATTGAAAGATTGAAATGGTATGACAATATTTGTTGTGATGCATAGCTTGATTAACTTGCAGATGAACTTGACAAAATTTATCATAACTTGCCCTTCATCTGCTGTTATATAACAAATGCATAATTTACCCTTCATCCATTATTATACAGCATATGCATAACTTACCTTATATTCTTTGTTATATTTGTAGTTGTTGTTGATTAACTAGGGCTGCTGAGCCTGTCACTCTTCAGACAGCCAGTGCCAAGCTGAACAATTGGCATGTGTTCTATAGCTGCTGTATAGTGTTTGTGATAGTTGGGGGAGCTAGGCAATAGCTTTCGTGGGCAAACGAGCAGTACATGACAAACTGTATCTCTGTTATATAACAGATGCATAACTTACCCTTGGGCAAACGAGCAGTACATGCTAAACTGTATCTCTGTTATATAACAGATGCATAACTTACCCTTGGGCAAACGAGCAGTACATGCTAAACTGTATCTCTGTTATATAACAGATGCATAACTTACCCTTGGGCAAACGAGCAGTACATGCTAAACTGTATCTCTGTTATATAACAGATGCATAACTTACCCTTGGGCAAACGAGCAGTACATGCTAAACTGTATCTCTGTTATATAACAGATGCATAACTTACCCTTGGGCAAACGAGCAGTACATGCTAAACTGTATCTCTGTTATATAACAGATGCATAACTTACCCTTGTAAGAAAGGCAGGCTGAAAAAACACATGCAGAAGAAAACTGGAGAGACAAATGAAACAGATCATATAGACAAGGAAAGACCTTGAAATTATGGGATGGATAGGAGGACTTAGTGTGTGTTTCTTGAAGAGCTGTGCTGTTTGGTGAGCTAAAGGGTAATGGATGAATGAATGAATGAATAAGTGAACAGCTTACCCTTCATCTGTTGCAATCACAACATCAAGCTGACCATCAAGATCGATGTCTACAACCTGACTGCCTGCAAAGCTCTTCCCTCCAATCTGTGATGACCATTTAATCCTGCCTGTTTCGGAGTCAAGACAGATGGCAGCACCGCTGGTGTTCATTACTATTAAATCCAGACCAGGCTGGCTGTCTAGGTTAGCAGCTGCTATCTGGAAAATTCAAGTGTTCATGTATCAGTTCATCATCATCATCAGTTGCCATCTCCACAACGAAGGTTGGCTGTAATGGATCTCCAACGTCTTCTGTCTCTTGTCTTGGTGGTGCACTCTGATAGACTCTTTCCTGTCCATCTCTTGATGTTGTCTTCCCACTTATAGCGCTGTCTTCCCCTTGCACGTTTGCCTTCAACTCTCCCTTCTGTTATGGTCTTCTGCAAGGTGTTATGCCTTTTTATGTGGCCAAAGTATTTTAGCCATGTATCAGTTAGGATATTTAATAATTTATTCCTGTTGTTCAGAACCGACTTCACTGCACTCTGGGCAAACCATTAGGTGCTCAGTCTCCCTCAGCAAATATTGAAGCGTTTAAATGCTGATTGTCCCTGTAGCTGTTGTTGTTGTTTATTACGGCTGCTGAGCTTTTCACTCTTTCACAGCCAATGCCAGGTTGAAGAATCCTTGGCTTGATCTACACGGTAAATCTAGGCTTTTCCAATAGCTTTTCTGCCACTCCAAAACGTGTTGAGTTGGTGTCATGAGTTCCAGTTTCTTTCTCAGGTATTCTATCCTGGCTTGGCAAGCAGTTAAAGCAGCAGAATCAAACTCGGTTCTTATGTGGAGGCCAACAAAGGACAAAGCAAAGTTGAGAGAATGACGAGTGCTTGACTAGTATTCACCACTTTTGTCTATCAATTGTTAATCTGTTGAGTCCTGCAACAGCTGGATACATCAATTCTTTTAAGTTATTAGTCCATCTCTTTTTTTCCGTCTGCCCTGCTTTTTTCTACCTGGTACTTAGCCTCACAGGAACATCTTGGTCACTGGGGTACTACAGCCAGTGAGAACTTGACTAGTAGCCACCAATTTTGTCTACCAACTATTTATTTTGTCCTGTGACTGGTGAATCTGTAATTTATGGTGTTAATCTATCTCTTATTTTTTTCCCCTATTTGCCTAGCCTTTTTTAGCTTGGTACATGCCTTGAGAGAAAATCTTGGTAGCCCAAAACAGAAAAGTAAAGTAAAGTAATTATCTGTCTGTTCCCACCATTCTTCTTCTTCATACACTTTCAGACGTCTGCTTAAATATTTTCAAAGAAAGCAGTGACCAGCTCGAGGCTATTAGTATGTATGTTTTTCCACAGGCAGAAAAACAGATAGTAATCTTTACAGATGCCCTCTCAGTAATAACAGCGCTGAAGAGCCACCATGCTAAAGGATTGAAAGATCTGATAAGCTCCCTTCAAAGATTGGCCAAATGCTTCAACAAGTGCACAATCCAGTGGATACCAGCTCATTGCAACATACCAGGAAATGAGGAGGCAGATAAACTTGCTAAGAAAGGAGGTGCCTTACAACAAAATGATATAGAGACAACTTACGCAATGGCAAAGACTACTATAAAGGCTACATTCAAGTCCAAATGGGAAAGAGAGCACCCGGGCCATTTGAAAAATGATGCATATCATCAACTATCCAGGAAAGAACAGGTCATCATTTTTCGGCTACGGACTGGACACAACAGATTGAGATATGCAATGGCAAAGACTACTATAAAGGCTACATTCAAGTCCAAATGGGAAAGAGAGCACTCGGGCCATTTGAAAAATGATGCATATTATCAACTATCCAGGAAAGAACAGGTCATCATTTTTCGGCTACGGACTGGACACAACAGACTGAGGTACCACCTATACCACAAATACAAAATTGGTGCAACAGATCTCTGCACCTGCTGTAGTACTGCCTAACCTACAGTAATGAACGGAGTAGCATATGGCAACAACCCACTTCTGTCAACGAAAAACTGTTTGGAGATGTCAGGAACCTTGGGTTGACTACTGCCTTTATTAGAGTCATAAATGTGGAAGTCTGAAGGCGAACGAGGAAGAAGAAGAAGAATGGATTTCCAAGAAAGGTATTCATGATGGCCATATATGCTTTCATCTTCTTTGTTGACTTTCAGATGTCAATTTGAATATGTTCAAAGAAAGTAGTGGTCAACATCAGGCGGTTTCCATCTCCGTGGTTATCCAGGATTGGTACTGGTGATGGCTATACAAGTTTTCTCTGTTCCTCATATGTTGGGTCAACTTTGAAGCAGATGTTCAGCAGTCATTTTATCAGTGCCACAGTTACACTCATTGGTAGTTCCTATCTTCAACTTGTTGAATAGTTGGTATCACAATATGTTGTGGCCAGTGCGGAGTCTGAAGATTACCACATGTTCACTTCTGCTGAGCTGGTAATATGTATCATTTTTTTTTTTTGGTGGCCTGGATGCTCTGCATCCCATTTGTTCCCATATTGTGGGAGTCCCAACAGTGGATAACAAAGAACAAGCCGTCTACCCTTTCAGGCATGTTGTAAGAGGTGAACAATGTGAGGCTGTGTATGGAGATGGCAATCTCATGATCTCCTTTACCCATCAGCTCCTATACCATCAGCTCCTATACCATCAGCTCCTATACCATCAGCTCCTGCACCATCAACTCCTATACCATCAGCTCAAAGTCTTTCCATGTCTGCTTTTACGTATGTCTCCAGTTCCCTTCTGCATATGTTTTAGACCTCCCTCTTTTACTCTTACCCTATGGGTTACAGATCAAGGACTGACTTGTAATGCTATAAACTTGTTGTCTCAATGTGTGTCCTATCAAACGTCAAAGTCTTTTCATGTCTACTTTTACCCTTTTATGTCTGTCTCCATGTGTTTAAGGCCTCCCACTATTTTACTTATCCTGTGAGTTCCAAATCAAGGACTGACTTGTAATACTATAAACTTGTTTCCTCAATGTGTGTCCTATCAAACGCCAAAGTCTTTTCTTCACCTCCTGTCATCATGTTATAAAAAAAACAACTGCTACAGAAACTATCACTACACGAGCACATTTAAGTGTTCTGAGTCGGGCGTCTGCACAGGAGCCAAATGCAGACGTGGCCCTATGATTCTTCAGGAGCTAACAAGGAGGCAAAAAGTAAAGCCACAGTGAAAGGAAAGTAAAACTGTATGTGACAGCCAGGTTATACCTGCAGACTCACATATACATATATACTGTAGGGAAATGATGAGCTGGAGACTTAAGACAAGAGAGTTTGGACAGGGAAATGTTGAGCTGGAGACTTAAGATGGGAGAGCTTGGACAGGGAAATATGGAACTGGAGACTTAAGATGGGAGAATTTGGATAGGAAAATATGGAGCTGGAGGCTTACAACAGGAGAGCCTGGAGATCATCTTGAAGGCCTATATTCCACAGGGAGCTAAAAGAGACAGAAGAAGAAAGAAAGGAAAAAGACAGAAAGCATACCGAATGTGCATCACAGAAAACATGGAGATGGGAGTTGTCGACTGGTGGCATGGACTCACCCTGCCTGATATGGATCCAACAGTTTTTGGAAACCCAGGTCTTTGTATGCCATGCGGGGACATGATATAGAGGTTTCCTGATGATAATCCTGTGATAATTTCTGGTTCTCCAAAGTTTCCATACAGGTCGACAACTGTAGGGCTGAACAAGTTAAACACAGGAGTCTGTGAAAAAAAAAATGCATAGTTACAAGTCTTTCTTGAGGCAGATATTAGTGTCCAAATAAATGACAGATAACAAAAATGAGTTATTGTTGCGATGCTTTCTTGATTGATATAGATAATATTATAGTAGTAGTAATTTTGGCCAAGTAATTTTCAAAGCAAACGCCAACAGCAACTTATAAACTAGGCAAGTCTCTCTTGTAGTCGCAGACACAGATTAATGACACAATGACGAGCTCCATTAAGATGTCAAGATGAAAATTTGATCACTGTCAACTGGCCATTTACATACGACCTACAAGTCTATCCACATCAATGTAACAAATCAGTCCACCTGTCAGATGTCCGCGATACAGTCGATTAGCGCGACATGTTCAAAATGTAACGAAGTAGTAATTTAGAAATACTCTCCTGACATAACACTTCTCTCTGGCATTCAATCATAATGCCGACATCCTAGAAAATGAGAGTAGATCAGCGGACGAACACACTTGAGCATGGAGCTCAACAAAACACGTCTTAACACTTTCAGAACATATTTCAAAAGCCCCCTAGCAGACGATGCTTACTTCTGCATCTCTACACGCGTCTCCTTGCATAAATTACATTACGTCATTGTTTAATGCGGAATCGTTCCGTTCACTAACAACTCTGTTTGAGCACAACGGCGATTCATATACGTGAACACGTCGTGGTGCGCAAACGAAGATGTAACAGTTATGTTCTAGAATTATGTACACAGCACAGTTAAACGTGAAGCAGATATTAGCATCCAAATAAATGACAAATAACAAAACTGAGTTATGTTCTACAATTATGTACACCTACACCGCACAGTCTGGATAAGTGGAAGTCGCTGGGACCATCTAAAGTGCTTTTAGTTATGAGAATTTCTGCTTGTCAGACGTTTGCTCAAAGGCACACATTTGAGAGTAAGAATCATAAATAAAGCTTAGAGTAATTATATTAAGGGGTGAGCAGCAGTGCATCTTAAGTCAAAACAGACAAAAATTAAAACTGAAATTATAATTTATATTCTCCTGGATCAAAATATGTCAAAAATTATTTGTCAGAATAGGTGTATTTTGATTTGGCAAATTGTATTGTCTTGAGAAATTGTGCTTTTCCTTTGAAGAAAACTATGAATTTCTCTAAACCTTGTTTTGTGTTACTTCTTGTTTTATAACTTGCAAATTTCTTAGTAAATCAACACGTGATTTTGGCAAAGACACTTTCCATTGGATAATAAAACTTCTATCAGATTCTGGATCATATCAAAATTTTGATTTATTGCAATTAGTGTAACATTCTGAAAAAATTTCGATATCTCAGAATCTACTAAAGTTGTTAAAATGTAATCTGAAAAAAAGTGTTTTTAAATACAATAATGCGCTTCCATTTCTACTCGGTGCTCAATAACTCAACAAACAAAAAAGCCTTAGTGAATTGAAATATAGGACTGAAATCCAATATGGCCACCATTTCCATGGCAACCAATAGCATTATAGCTGGTATGCACAGCTATTACTGTTTTAAGTTAACCTTGTGTATGTGTATTGAAATCCTGTAGTTGTTTATGAAAAATAGAATTTTACTGTAGCTCCAGCCCTTAACCCTTTTATACACGACTGTTTCATTTTTTAATTAACAATATCTGTATCTTATCCACTTTTCTAAAGCAATTTAACAATAATCTTACTTACTTACTTAGTCGTTCCCCTTCTACCGTGAGGTGTAGAGGTTTGGAAGAGAGAGCGCCAGACTATCCTATCGGCTGTCTTCCTCCTGGCCTCGTTCCATTCTAGTCCTCGGTCCTTCAAAGATTGTCTAATGTTGTCCTCCCAGCAGACTCTGCGTCGTCCTCGGGGTCTGGATCCTTGGCTCTTTGTTTCCCATGCTTGTTGTGGTATCCGATCTTCTCCCATTCTGCAGACATGGCCAAACCATCTTAATTGGGACTGTTCTACTTGGGTCTATTAACAATAATCAAAGTGTTGTAATATTTGTTAACACCACAGTTAACAGTATCAAAACATTTGTTGCTGTTGTTGTTACAGGACCAGCAGTGCCAGGGCTCTCACTCTCTGGCCCAATGCCATGTAGTGATATCTGCACATGATATCGTCTTGGCACCGTAATGTTGGGGTGCATGTGGATTTTCTACCCATGCCAAGCAGAAGCTAGAAGTGAACCATTCTTGCATAAGGGAGGATAAAAAGGGGGGAGGGGTGTGTTTCTGCATCTGCTTGAGAGACGTAGCCAATGTTGGGTTCACAGTTCATTCTCTGTCACAAAATTGCCTGCTGGTTATGCTGACTTCTCTTGAACTCTTGCCATGAGGCCAACAGTTCAAGGCAAAAGGATTGTCATGTCCTACATCTCTGTGCCTTTACGATGGGTTCCGGTCATCAGGGTACAGCACATACTGGTTCCCACTTCTCAGACCTGTTCAGCAGAGTTATGATTCCTTTGCAATCATAAGGGATGTGTAAGGTGCTAGTGCACTAGATTTGTTATCGAAGTTTGCTCCTCAAGATGTCTTACGTTCAGACTAGGTATTCGTACCCGTTACCAGGACCACCAAGGAGTACGTGGTTCTTCATCTCACACAAAGGTTCTTGTGAATGAGAGGTTATGCTAGACTGAGAAGCTCACACCACAGTGGTCATTCATTTCATGAAAAAAAAAACTCACTAGATCTAGGATGCAGCAAGGTGAAGAGATCCACATACAGGAAACCCCAGTATCCACAACAGCAATATATCATACCCCCTCAGACCATGCAACACCAATATACGATATTCTCTTAGACCCATGAAGAGAGCCACGGTAGCATAGTGGTTAGTGCACTGGCTTCCTAGCTCAGTGGTCTATGGTTCGATCCCCAGATGAGGTGGGATTTTTTTAGGCCGCAAACGGCTCCTGGGTCGACCCAGCCCCAATTGGGTACCACAGCAACTCTGGGAAGGTTAAGGCGGCCGGCGTGATGCTGACCACATCACCCCTAGTGTGCCGATGGTCAAGAAAAAATGGGCCTAACACCATATTCCCAATATGCCTCAATCGGCATGTAACGGGATCCATTTTCTTTTCCTTAGACCCATGATACATACTTTGACCCACCAAATCATTAAAAAATTTTAATATTATGGTCAATCTCAAATCCTTGATTGTACTGCAAAAGTATCACATGTTTAAGAGAAACACAGGAAAAACTTTACATTTGGTTTGACTGCAAAATGGCCACATGAGAAACGAAGCAAAGAATTTGTATACCTCAGGATCTTCTGCAAATGGCCATTCAACTTCACTTTCTTTCGCATTCTGGCTTTTTAGTTTGAATACTCTCTAAGCAGTTCCTACATGGTTTGATAGCCAGGATAAGAACTAATGTGGTAGAGGTAAGCTGTTTCTAAGAGTGATCTGTACATAACTCCAAAGGCTTTCCAAAGTTTCTCTGATCTGAACTGCCCATACTGACTTTGCTATCTGATTTCACTGTAAATCCTGATCTCACAATTAGAGATAATCCTTTGCTCCCTGAGTCTGAATAATGATTTTCATTGAGTCTGACTAACGATTTTCATTCACACTGCTGAAAAGTGTTAGAACTGAAGTTAACCACTGAGCCTTCGGATTTTATTAGCATTTTATTGCTATTCACCAAAACATTACATATGGCTACAAATATTGTAACTTGATCTCCTTAAGCATGAAGACAGAACTTCTGCTTGAGTGAGTCCAAATTTTCACGGGTTGCCTCCCCTTAGCTCTGCAGTAGTGGTCCAACAGTGGCCAAAACTCAAGAGTAACTGATGTGGGTCTTCAAAGGTGTCTACCTTTGCACAAGATTACTCTTGGCAGAGTTGTAGATAGAAGGATAATGATGCTTCTACCTCATGGAGTTTTCACAAGATATTCAGAAAAGCGAGAACAATGCTGCATTGGCTGAGCACGTTAACTCTAGGATCTGCCGACAACTTTTGTGAAGGATTATGTAATCTTATAATAGCTCGTTCAAGCCCCCAGCTGAGTTAATTCAGCGAATTTCCTCTTATTATTATTTAGTAGCTCTGATTGAGTGTATTTAAGAAATTGTCTGAGACATACGGATACAACACATTCAAAATGATTAAATCAACTTTAAATTTGGATAGATATAAATAACAAATTTAATAATCACTTAGGTTTTAACAGTTATTAAAAACTGAATATTCTTTAACAAAAATTGATCATCATCATATGATGTTAATGGGGAATTATATAAGATGAAGTTCAACTTGGCAGCTTTTATTTGACTACTTAGCTGCCAATGAGGTTTCTGCTCCCGCTGGTGTTTTTGTTCTTTGCAGATAGGTGACTGGATTGCTCACGTTCCTGGTCAAGATTAAGAGTTGCAGCACGTTCCAAGTAGAATCAGGGAGTAAGTGCAAAGCTGGTCCCACCTCACTAAGACCCATCTGATGATGGTGTCTAGCGTCGACTTCAGGCCCCTTATACCCTCATTTGTTCCAGAAATAGTACCCTCAACTGGTACCACCAACTAGTATGGCAAAAGAAGAGAAACAAATAACCTCTGAGTATTGAGTTTCCTGATACATACTTATGTGCCATCCTCTTCCTATTCCACCTTCCCATCTATCTCAGAACTTGTACCCTCTCTGAGAATTAATCTTAATCCCAGTGGGCGAAAACTATCTTTACATTTAAAAAGAATAGTTGTACATTTAACTTTGCATGAAAATGTTAACAATATAGTTTGAATATGTTTACATTTACATCGATTGAAAAGGTTGTAAACTTCCATTGGATGGGTGTGAAAAAAAAATAGAAAAAAGGTGATTCGTCTTACGAGGACAAAAGACAAAGAATGTAGTCTACGTTACGGCCACACCCATCCATTGTACTCCACGTCTTACCGCAGTTCCCCTCAACTTCCTCGATTTTATAAACTTCCATTGCAGTTAGAGTGAATATGTTTTACATTTACACTGGTTGAAAAGGTTGAAACTTTCATTACATTTTGAGTGAATATGTTTTACAATTACACTGGTTGAAAGAGTTGCTCAGCCTAGGAACTGCCCAACATCACGCAAGAAACTAAGTAAACGAATGGGAGAAATGAGCATTAAGACCTACAAGCTGTGAGAGCCAGAAATTAAGACCAGATATCAGGGGCTTATCGCTGCAGCGGTGAGCAACACATAAGAACAACCTGATGACTTGGAAACCCTCTGGCTTAAATTCAAGGACATCATGGGAGCCGCGCTAGCGTAGTGGTTACCACACCGCTCTGGCGACCAGGTGATTCAGGATCAAACCCGGGCGATGGCATTTGAGGATTTTTCGTCGACCGGGATTTGGACTGGATCAGCTCGAGACCTGGTGAGAACATTTGAAGGAGT
Source organism: Oreohelix idahoensis (assembly GCA_024509875.1). NCBI lineage: Eukaryota > Metazoa > Mollusca > Gastropoda > Stylommatophora > Oreohelicidae > Oreohelix > Oreohelix idahoensis. The sequence goes on from JAMPIV010013084.1 coordinate 19,176, forward strand.
GTCGTCGACCAGGGATTGGCGGCTCCTGAGCCGACCCAGCTCTAATGGGTACCTCCGAAATCGGAGAGTATTTGCCTGAATGGCGAGGGACACCTGTCTCAGTACAAGAAAAAGGGATACTCATGTAAAATCAATGTCAGGTTAGACATTAATAATTTATAACCTGAGATTTCGCCTCGAGTATTAGCGGGCGTACGGAAAAAAAAAAAAAAAAAAAGGACATCATAATGACAGCTGCTGCAGAAGCATGTGGTGAAGTCTGACTTGGGAACAAGAGAAAGAGCACACCTTGGTGGATAGAGGAAGTCAAAGAGAAAATAAGAGAGAAGAAAATGGCATGGAAACAATACTTAGGAGCTAAAAACACAACAGGACAAATGGAGAAATATAGAGAATATGTGACACTCAGAACAGAAGCAAAGTACATGGTGCTAGCAGCAAAACAGAAGTCCTGGGAAGAATTTGGAGAAAAGCTAGAAAAAGATGCGCAAGAAAACCAGAAATTGTTCTATAAGACCCTAAAGAACATGAGGAAGAAAAAACAATGCCCTCCCAAATTTATAAAGAAGGAAGTAATGGTTACAATATTATACATTGGTATTCTTGTTATCTTCGCAAATATTTTGAAAGCAAAATAGTGCTTAAGGGAAAGTCATTATTGTGTTACTTCCCTTGAAAGTTGTGTCGGCTCTTTCGATCAAACTCCGCGGATAAATCCATTTTACTGCGATTTATTCGTTGTTTGGGTAATAATAGATTGTTCTTGCTTCAGAATATCTATGGCCTGAATTTATGTGTATTGTTTGTCTGAGTAGGACGAGTCTGTCTTATATCTGTATATCTTTACATATCTAAGTCGAACTATATGTTCTGTTGTCTCTAGAGAGGTCGAAGGCTATTCGGCGGATGTGTCGCTAGAGAGTGGTGTGATTTGGCTTCGTCCTGATAGGGACTGTGTTTTTCCATGTCGGCCTGTCGCCGGGGAAAAAGTGATCTCAGTATTTGTGGGGAAGGTGATAGTCGTCTAAACCTATCGTGTATGCTTTACCCCAGTGTTTAGTCGTATTGCCAAGGAATGGCAGTTTCATATTTCCTATACCAAGGTAATCAAAGATACTCTTATGAACTCTCGATCGAAGCCACCATTTTCGATAGTTACGATTTGAATGTCTAAGAGAATATATTTGACTCGATGAAAACGACTTCGATTCCTAGCAGCACTATATCCTGTAGATTGCAGTCAATTGTTCATGATCAAATCTACAGAGCAATGAAATGTTTTATGAATGACTAACTTTAGGACAGATTCATTATCTGTATCCAAACGTGAGTGACAGCTCACGAGTGAAGCCATCTTGGAACCAAAACATGTAGTGACTTTCAAGAAGAGAAAAGGGATGCCCGTATTATCGCTTGATCAGTCCAGAGATCACTGCTACACATGAGAACCCATTGCTAGCGGTTCAATATTATTATATGGAAAAATATGTGCTGAACATTATGTTGAAGAATCGTCGCTAGACGAGATTAGGTTTAGAAGCCATCTGAAATATTGTTTATAAGCTGACGTGCTCAGTCAGTGAAGTCAGATGATATATGTATGGGCGATACTGAGTGCTTGGCTACTGACAGTCCATTATACACTTATTCTACATGAGTGCCCATGTAACATTGCAAGACCATTTATCCACTGTACTATGATGTATTATGGCAACCTGTGATTTGTCACTATCTGTGCTGTCGAGTGTGTACGTCCAATTAAACTTTAGAAAAGGTACACAGTCGTTGGTGTCGATGACTTCCAGCCATACATGAGTGTGAGAAAAGAACATTTTTTGTCAACACCACGAACCTTTATCATCATTCGCACATTATACACTCAATCCATGTCTACACACCACTGCGTAGGTCAAGTTGACATTCCATACACTACAGTGGAGCAAACAACACCATAGAGATCTTATCAACTGATGATGATGATGATGTCTGCTTCCATCCACTTATATCTATCTTTTGGTGGATATCATTAACGGGAATAAAAATCTAAAATTATCAACTTTATCAACTGGTGGACCAGCTTTCTGGGTTTGACCTCGCAGAAGTTCAGAAGTCAACAGATTACCGATACCAGACCGTTTCCTGTGGCTGATACGACACACTTGCAGTATTGGTTTGCTCTTTGTCAACACTTCGTCACGTGACCTGTCAGGTGAATGCAGTATGTAGGTCAGCGTTGTTGACATTTTTTACATTAGACATTATAGAGTTTCACAGAACAGTTGGATCAATTCTTCTCAATGTTAACAGGAAGACAGTATGAGTGAACTAAGAAGTCCTATTTTCATCGATGGATCTTCTTGTTTTCCATATATGAACTTTAATATTTAAGGCCAGAATGTTTAATTGAATAAAGTGGCAGTTTGTTTATTTTCATAAAAATAACTTTGCCATTACTGTAAGACTGAGCCTATTTTGCAACACATACTATCATACACATAATTTATATATATTTATGTTTGCATGTTATTTGTTTGTATAGTATGTTAGTTTCTATGTCAGCGGGTTGTGTTTAAGGTTGGGCGGCGTCCTCACAACAGAATATCCCACGTCATAGAGGGTCCGTTGTGGGCGTTTTCTATAGGTGCAATTTTCTTGATTGAAAATTTGCTGCGACAACTGTTGCTTTTGTGTTAGCTGTGAAGTCTGTAATTATTGTTATTTTTGTAATATTTCTTTGTTCTTTAGTTTTGTTTTGATTTGTTTGTAATTTGTTGGTCTAACCTTTTCTATCTTTCAGTTCTATTCACAATTTATATTCATATATTGTGACGTCATTTGTGTTGTTATTCTTTGCAGATTCAGTGATTATTTTCATTGATTTCCCTATTTGATTTATTTTGATTTCTGCAAACGTTCTTGTATTGTCAGTCCTATTTGTACTTTATGTATTCTGTTGGTTGACATATGTTTTATATAGGTATATTTCATAAGACACAATTGCCTGTGCACTGCACTTGGATTATGGTATAAACCAGTACCTGATTATTATTACTATTATACAAGACCTTATTAAAGGCTTGTGACCCACAGATATTGGGATAGTATACTGATTAATCAAGTCATTGAGAACTTGTGGTATTATTATTGATTCAGGTGATTAGTATTATTGTTAGACATCATGGCTACATTAGAATACTTCATTACACAAGGGAAAGCCCTTGATAAGACTGGTCAACAATTAGAACAATGGGCAGTTGCTCAATATGACAAAGCATTAGCTGCAGAAGAGAGAAGAGCTATGGCAGAAGAGAAAAGATTAGCTGCAGAAGAAAGAAAAGCTATGGCGGAAGAGAAAAGATTAGAAAGAGAAGCTGAGGCTGCTGCTGAACAAAAGAAATTGCAGATGCAGGTAGAGGAAAGGAGATTTGAAGCTGAACAAAAAAAATTGGAAAGAGAAGCTGCGGCTGAACAAAAAAGATTAGACAGTGAAGCTGAACAAAAAAGATTAGACAGGGAAGCTGAACAAAAAAGATTAGACAGTGAAGCTGAACAAAAAAGATTAGACAGGGAAGCTGAACAAAAAAGATTAGACAGGGAAGCTGAACAAAAAAGATTAGACAGAGAGGCTGAAGAAAAAAAAGCAATAAGAGAACATGAATTTGAGTTGGAGAAATTAAGATTGACAAGTATGAGTAATGTTAATCAGGCATCTAGTGGTAATGATAAACCTTCTACTTACAAGGTTAAGGTTCCACCGTTCAATCAGTCCAGTGACGATATTACATTCTGGCTGGATAGATTTGAACGTTCTTGTCGTACACATAATGTGGATAAATCACAATACGCTAATCAATTATCAGAAAACTTGAAAGGTGAATCTTTGACTAGATTATGCCTTGTAGGAGAAGCAGATAAGGATAATTATGATGTCATTAGGGCGGCTTTGATAAAAAAATATCAGCTAAGTGAGGAAGGCTATCGCCTTTTATTTAAAACGATGGTACCTGAGACGGGTGTAGAATTCTCAGAATTCACTGCAAAGGCACGTCTCACAGTTGATCGTTGGATTGAGCTTTCCAAAACAGAAAAAACGTATGAAGGACTTATGGATTTGTTGCTCAGAGATAAGATTATGTCATGTGTGAACAAACCTTTCCTTGAATTTATACATGAGCGTAAACCTAAATCTCTAAAAGAAATGGAAGAATATTGTTCCCAATATGTCACTGCACACCCCGACGTGACTTTTGGCAACACTAAGATTAAGGAGAGTATGCCAGTTGCTTCAGCAACACCATACAATCCCAATTATTCACACAGATTTCAGGGACCTCAAAACAGATTTGATAAAAAAGGTAACCATAATAGTTATCAAAACCAAGGTAACCAATCATTTCAGGGTTCTTCTTCAAAGAACTGGAGACGACCTGATAGCTCTCGACACAGGGGTGGTCATAATTATAGGAATTTCCGTAGAGGAAGTAATTATAGAAACTATCAGGGTTATCCGTCTTGGAGTCAACAAGATCATAATTACAGAGATACTCATTATAATGAATATGATAATGGTAACCAAGGGAACTATGACTCAAACCCAAATAGGGGTTACAATAGAGGTAACAATAACTACAGAGGTGATAATAACCGAGGTAGATCTCAAAACAAAAGACATAAACCACATTTTCAGGCAAACTCTGCACAACAAGAGTCCCATGAAGCCTATAAACAGAGTAAAGATAATAATGATGCTAGTAATATGGCATGTGCCGCTTTTGATTTTGGGAGAGCATCTCAGTGCCCCCAATGCAAAACGTTATTTGAGCCAACCACAGTGTCTACTTTAAGCTGTGGCCATCCTCTTCCTGCTCTTCCAGCATCAGTCGCGCATGATGGAAGAGGTTCTCTTGTCTTACATAAGGGTTTAGTGAATAACAATCCAGTCTCTGTGCTATTTGATTCTGGATGCACCACAATTGGTGTTAGGCAGTCACTCGTAGATCCTTCCCGTGCCACTGGACAAGTAGTCAAATGTGTAACATTTGGCGGCACATTAGAGAAATACTCTACTGCTATCATTAGGATTGCTACTCCTTTCTTTACAGGAGATGTACACGCATGTCTTCTTCCGAATCCGATCGCTGACCTCATCATCGGTCGCATTCATGGAGTCAAGGAATGCACTCCGCAACAAATTTCCACGTGGGAAAGGCAAAACATGCAGATTGCTAACGCTGTAGTCACTAGAGCTCAGGCTCTTAATATGCCTCAAACTTCATCTACTGAAGATAATGAAGTGCATAACCAAGATAATCCCTTGGTAATTTCTCGTGACTCGTTTATAAAACAGCAAGAAGATGATCCCACTCTGAAGAAATTCTTCATTCTTGCAACTAAAGGTGATCCGAATAAAGACACAAGTCGTAAATCGTGGATTACAAAGAAGAATGGCGTACTTGTACGTATGGTTCAAGACTCCATTACGTCAAGTCATTCTCAAATCCTGGTTCCCAAGAATTTGAGAGTTAAAATTTTGCAGCACGCTCACGACTCTCAGTGTGCTGGACACATGGGTTTTTCCCGTACTAAGTCAAGAGTCCTTGCGGCTTTCTTTTGGCCATTGGTAAACAAGGACATACGTATTTATTGTCGATCTTGTAAAGTATGTCAGGAAGTTAAATCCAAAGGTCCACGGCATGCTGCACCCATTCAGGCGGCGGACATTCCTATTCGGCCGTTTCAAAAAATGGCCATAGACATTATTGGTCCATTTAAGATCAAGTCTGCCAGAGGACATCAGTTTATCTTGACGTGTGTTGATATGTGCACACGTTGGCCAGAGGCTATTCCTCTGAAGAGCATTACTACTGCTGATATTGCAGATGCTCTTTGGCTTATATTTTCTCGTCTGGGGTTCCCCGGAGAAATATTGTCAGACCATGGCACCCAACTAATATCAGATACCATGTCTCAAGTAATGTCTACTCTGCAGATAGATAGATCTTTAAGTAGTATCTACCATCCAATGTCTAATGGTATGGTCGAACGCCTTAATAGAACACTTAAAAACTTACTGGGGAAGATAACTGAGGATCATCCTCAAGACTGGGACAGAGTTTTACCTGCGGCCCTCTTCGCTTACAGAGAGGTACCCAATGAACATACGGGATTTTCTCCCTTTGAACTCGTCTTTGGCGCGCGTCCGCGTGGCCCTATGTCGTTGCTTCACGATCTCATAACATCTGACAATATTGACGATGACACAAAGTCATCCTACGAATATGTCATCGCGTTGAGACAAAAAATTATCGAAGCATGCAAATTAGCAACTTCTTCTTCTGAATTTGCGAAACAGAAGGCAAGGCAATTTGCCAATAAGAAGAGATGCTTACGACAACTTTGTCCTGGTGACAAAGCATTTGTATTACTACCTTGTAGGGAAAACAGATTACTTATTTCTTGGAAAGGTCCGTACGATATAATATCGAAAATTTCCGATGTCGACTATATTGTCGATATTGATGGGAAGCATAAAACCTTCCACATCAATATGCTTACTGAATTCCATGAACGTCCGGATTATTTGCAACCATTTTCCAAGCAACGGACAATTCTCCAGTACAACATGGTCATTACTCATCACTGTCCGTGATACAGGATGAGGAAACAAGTTTTTCAGATGTAAATCTTCCTCTTCCAATGATCCCACTTCATTCCAGTGAATCATGGAAGAACGTTACTGTCTCTCCTGATTTGTCTCTAGGAGAACAGCGACAAGTTTCAACTATGTTGCAAACATTTCAGGATGTACTCACTGACATCCCTGGACAAACGAATGTCATTCAACATGACATTGTTCTAACTGACCATACTCCTATTAGGGTTAGACCTTATCCTATACCTATACATTTTCAAGCACAGGTCGAGAAAGAGTTGGATGAGATGATAGATTTGAAAATAATCGAACCATCCACCTCTGCATATTCTTCGCCGATGGTTATTGTGCGTAAAAAAGACAATAACATACGTCTTTGCGTTGACTATCGAAAATTGAATCAAGTAACTAAGTTCGATGCCGAACCTATGCCTTTACTGGAAGAGCTACTTACTCGACTCTCCAAATCTCATTTTTTCACTAAACTTGATTTGTCTAAAGGATATTGGCAAGTTCCTTTATCTGAACGCGCCAAACCTCTCACGGCTTTTTCAACACCTAGAGGTTTGTTCCAATGGAATTTTATGCCTTTCGGTCTTATGAACGCACCAGCTACGTTCGTACGCATGATGCGCCGAATCCTATCTTATCGGTCAGATGTCATTGCATATCTAGACGACATCTGTCTTTTCAGCGATACTTGGGAAGATCACTATTCAGGGTTAGATGAATTGCTGTCCACTTTGCGTGAGCACAACCTGACAGCGAAACCCTCTAAAGCCTATATTGGTTTTAGCGAAATTTCTTTCCTAGGCCACCGAGTTGGTCATGGTTTCCTAAAGACAGAGGACCATAATACTAGTAAGATACTTAACATCTCAATCCCTAAGACTAAAAAACAGGTGAGAAGTCTGTTAGGTCTTATTCAATTTTATGGCAGATTCATTCAGAATCTATCCTCTATCATGGCACCTCTCTCAACACTTCTAAAGAAAGGTTCGCCTAATGTGGTCCACTGGTCTCAGGAATGCCAATGCTCTCTGGATAAGATTAAAACATTGTTTTCAACACCACCTATTTTAATGCTACCTACTAAAGATAAGACATTCGTTCTTCGTAGTGACGCTTCATCCACTGGGATTGGAGCGGCACTAATGCAAGAGTACTCTGGAACTCTGCATCCTGTAATGTATATTTCCAGAAAACTTAATGCGGCAGAAAGGAATTATTCGGTTTTAGACCGTGAGCTATTAGCTATGGTTTGGTCGATCCTCAAACTACAGAGATTCCTTCTAGGCGCACATTTCATAGTAGAAACCGACCAAAAAGCTCTTACTGCTATACAGAGTAAGAATTTGAAGAGCTCGAGGTCTACTCGATATGCAATTGCTCTTCAACCTTTTCATTTCTCTGTGCGAGCTATTCGTGGATCAGATAATGTGATGGCAGACATTCTGTCAAGATGCCCACATGATTCCACATAACTATTAGGGCTTAGACTTCTTGATATGTCTAGTTCTATAGTAGTTCCTTTTCTATATCATGATAGATACACATTTGTAATTTAATAATATAATGATTGTATCACTACATAGCGGTTCATTGATGTTTATTCACCGCTGTGCTTTGATGATTTTTTCTTCATAAATCATAAATTTAAGATATCTAATACGAAATGATGATATGAATTTTTTAGGCATTGTGTAATTGCCAGAATTGTATTATACTTTGATGACACCTTCCTGGAAAAATATACTTGTAGAGAAATAATTTCTCTCAGTTTATGAGACACATTCTCACCAGTCGCTCCATAAGTCGACTTAGCCTCATATTAGGCGTTATAGGTATTCCTGATATTTTCATCTGCGCATTATTCATGCGTTGTGAGCCTATTGTACGTTGCTCCTAGATGTATTTCAAAAAGAAAAAAAAATGTTCCATTTTTTTTTTTCCCGGGAGGTGTGGTAAGACTGTTACGTGCAGTCTTTGATATCTTACAATATTATACATTGGTATTCTTGTTATCTTCGCAAATATTTTGAAAGCAAAATAGTGCTTAAGGGAAAGTCATTATTGTGTTACTTCCCTTGAAAGTTGTGTCGGCTCTTTCGATCAAACTCCGTGGATAAATCCATTTTACTGCGATTTATTCGTTGTTTGGGTAATAATAGATTGTTCTTGCTTCAGAATATCTATGGCCTGAATTTATGTGTATTGTTTGTCTGAGTAGGACGAGTCTGTCTTATATCTGTATATCTTTACATATCTAAGTCGAACTATATGTTCTGTTGTCTCTAGAGAGGTCGAAGGCTATTCGGCGGATGTGTCGCTAGAGAGTGGTGTGATTTGGCTTCGTCCTGATAGGGACTGTGTTTTTCCATGTCGGCCTGTCGCCGGGGAAAAAGTGATCTCAGTATTTGTGGGGAAGGTGATAGTCGTCTAAACCTATCGTGTATGCTTTACCCCAGTGTTTAGTCGTATTGCCAAGGAATGGCAGTTTCATATTTCCTATACCAAGGTAATCAAAGATACTCTTATGAACTCTCGATCGAAGCCACCATTTTCGATAGTTACGATTTGAATGTCTAAGAGAATATATTTGACTCGATGAAAACGACTTCGATTCCTAGCAGCACTATATCCTGTAGATTGCAGTCAATTGTTCATGATCAAATCTACAGAGCAATGAAATGTTTTATGAATGACTAACTTTAGGACAGATTCATTATCTGTATCCAAACGTGAGTGACAGCTCACGAGTGAAGCCATCTTGGAACCAAAACATGTAGTGACTTTCAAGAAGAGAAAAGGGATGCCCGTATTATCGCTTGATCAGTCCAGAGATCACTGCTACACATGAGAACCCATTGCTAGCGGTTCAATATTATTATATGGAAAAATATGTGCTGAACATTATGTTGAAGAATCGTCGCTAGACGAGATTAGGTTTAGAAGCCATCTGAAATATTGTTTATAAGCTGACGTGCTCAGTCAGTGAAGTCAGATGATATATGTATGGGCGATACTGAGTGCTTGGCTACTGACAGTCCATTATACACTTATTCTACATGAGTGCCCATGTAACATTGCAAGACCATTTATCCACTGTACTATGATGTATTATGGCAACCTGTGATTTGTCACTATCTGTGCTGTCGAGTGTGTACGTCCAATTAAACTTTAGAAAAGGTACACAGTCGTTGGTGTCGATGACTTCCAGCCATACATGAGTGTGAGAAAAGAACATTTTTTTGTCAACACCACGAACCTTTATCATCATTCGCACATTATACACTCAATCCATGTCTACACACCACTGCGTAGGTCAAGTTGACATTCTATACACTACAGTGGAGCAAACAACACCATAGAGATCTTATCAACTGATGATGATGATGATGTCTGCTTCCATCCACTTATATCTATCTTTTGGTGGATATCATTAACGGGAATAAAAATCCAACTTTATCAACCTTATCAACTTTATCAGGGTCCTACAGGCAGCGTGGTGCAACAAGACCATACCAAAGGATTGGGAGATCGCCAACATAACACCAATTTTCAAAAAAGGAGACAATCGACAATGTGGAAACACCATAGAGGCATATCCCTCCTCAGTGTCCCTGGTAAAATCTACTCTTGAATCCTAGAGCAGAGACTCCGACGCCTAGCTGAGCCACAACTGGATGAGGTCCAGTGAGGATTCCGAGCAAACCGAAGTACTCAAGACCTAATCTTCACACTCAGACAGCTGAGTGAAAAGGCCCTTGAGTATAAGAGTGAGATCCATCTTTGTTTCATAGATCTGGAAAAGGCGTTTGACAGGGTCCCCTGGAGCAAACTTTGAGACTGTTTGGCAAGGAAGAACATTCCAGCACCTCCGATTCATGCTACACAGAGCTTCTACAAGTCTTGCAGAAATTATGTGAGGACAGCAAACCATAAGTCAGAAGAGTTCAGGACCACCACTGGTGTAAGACAAGGTGATATCCTGTCACCTTATCTTTTCATACTCCTCATGGACAATGTCATCAAGGCATGTATGGAGAGAACAAGAAAGTATTCAGTGGGGTACTGGAAGATGAGACAGGTCTGTATTTCAGAGCTGGCATTTGCTGATGATGTTGCCCTGATTGCTAAATCAGAGGCACATCTCCAATCCAACCTGCAAGTCTGGAAGGAAGAGCTAGAGAAGAGAGGGATGGTCATAAGAAGCTCTAAAACAAAATCCATGGTGATATCACGAGAAGAAAGAAGACATCAGATTAAGCTGGGAGAACAGGTCTTGGAGCAGGTCGACCACTTTAAATACCTTGGAGCTATTATAGACCGAAAGGGGGGCATCAAAGAAGAGTTGGCCACTCAAAAAGCAGCAGCAGGAAGACTTTTTCAGGCCATAAATTGAGGATTCCTCAGCAAGAGAGAGGTTGGTAAGAAAACGAAAATGGTTGTATACCGCTCCCCCTATGTCCCAGTCTTGACATATGGATGCGAGTCATGGGCAATGACTACAACCCACAAAAGTCAGATCCAAACCTCAGAAATGAGGTATCTGAGGAAGGTGGTTGAAGTAACAAGAAGAGACACGGTCTGCAACCAGACGATACGTCAAGGCCTAAAATCGAACCCCCTGCAGACCCAAGTAGAATAGTCCCAACTAAGATGGTTTGGCCATGTCTGCAGAATGGGAGAAGATCGGCTACCACGGCAAGCATGGGAAACTAAGAGCCAGGGATCCAGACCCCCAGGACGACCCAGAGTCCGCTGGGAGGACAACATTAGACAATCTTTGAAGGACCGAGGACTAAAATGGAACCAGGCCAGGAGGAAGACAGCCGATAGGATAGTCTGGTGCTCTCTCTTCCAAACCTCTACACCTCACGGTAGAAGGGGAACGACTAAGTAAGTAAGTAAGAAAAGGTTAATAATTTAACAAGTATGTACATCATTTCTTTTATCATTCCCTCCCTGCTCCATATGGAAATTGGTACTACCTCTGCTTTTGGTTCTTTATAAGAAACTCGCAATAAAGCAGTCACCGGCCCTGGGAGTGGTGGTTCATGAAATCATCATTCTATTTGCTGAGGTTGCCAGCCTCAAATGACTTGGACATCCACTAGCAATTTTCACATATTAATATTCACATGTCAATATATTCGTATTAGTTCACATGTTAATAACGAAAAAATATAGAATTCAAAATGTGCAACTTACGCCAATCTTTAGGCTCACAGACTGCTGGCTCAGAGAAATAAAGGCACTTGTAGAGGCCTCTTACACTTGGTCTGGGGTGTTGTTACTTTAACAATAAGTTCCCACTTTGACTTGTGTTTCAGTTCCCTCAGATTCCGGTTTTCCGTCTTAAAATGGTAAAGTTTTTCCTGGGCTTTCAAGTCCTGAGAATGCTCAAACAAGGTCCGGTCTGATAAATGAAAGCTGATTGCTATTCTCAACTCTGGCAAGGTCTGGTTGTCTTCTTGGCACGAGTGAATTTTCACAGTGTTCTACTCTGGCTGAAGTGTTAGGTTATATTGCCTGTCTCTCCCCTTGCACATTCTCTTATAGAAGATTCCATTGCTGCAGTCTGGACCCCAACAGCTCTGCTTTATTTTTTGGCAATTCCAGATCTTTCACTAGATCATTCAATTCACTCTGGGTAATTTTATGTGGTTGTGCAGACTCTTCAATAGGCACGAAATCAGGATTTCTTGATGTAGATGCTTTCACAGGTGACGGATCTCCACTGGCCTTATTATCTTCTTCACCATCCAGAGTATAAGATTCTGGTGGGTCCGGAACAGGAAGTCCTTCCCCGTGAGGCACTGGCCGCATAGCAGAGGGAATATTCAGATAGGTCACAGGCCGCTTTTTCTTCTTAGAAATACCATATCCAATTGGAGGAGTCATGCAAAAGTAACAATCATTAAGATGATTTGTCAGTTCCCTCCACACCGTTGGAACTGCAAAACACATCGATCGTCCTTTTCAGTTCAACCAGCAGCGCAGATTTGTTGCACAGGATTGACAACATATGTGTGGGGCCCAATAGCGGTCCTGGTCACTTATCTCACAAACAAAATAAAGGCTGTAAGCTTTCTTTATCATCGGTGTAATGGGTCACCTTTGTGATAGCAAAGTTATTTGTCCGCAAATATAGCAAAAATAATCCGCACTGTTCACACATTCACAAGGCATCTTGAACGACGTGTCTGCAATCACAGAATCCACAACACAAATGAATACAAGGAGGAAATGTGGTTGCAATGACTGCTACAGATTGCGTCATACAATTGGCGCTCAAGGCTATCCGTCTCGAGGGGAATCACATGCCAGGGCTATAGAAAAGAGAAGGACTGGGTCATTCGCGTCGGGAAGGTGAAGCCACCAGCTTACTGAACCCCCCCCCCCCCCTTCCCGGATCTTGAAAACTAGAGCTAATTCACAATTTTTAAGTTCATATTTGTGATCTGAATGTCCAAATTAGTTAAAAATAGCTACTTTTGCCTGGGATACATTTTGGCTGTTGTCCAGTGTTAACACTGAGAGGAGTGTAAGATGATATGAAAGTACTAAATATCTGCTTGATAGCAAAGAAAGAAAAGGGGCGACCACGGAAATTTAGTATCCAAAAAAAAATGTAACTAAATACTACCAGAGAGGAAAAGAGATCGACCCAATCATTCTGTGACACAAATCTGAGTTGGGACAGAACAATTAGCTTGACTTAAGTTAACATTCTATTTAAAATAAATCAACGTAACCATATTTTTTTACACAAAGAAGTCAACTTGCCGGACCTCTAGAGTCATTTCAAGTTATGCAAAAAATGTATGTAAGTGAATTCAAGTTAAATGGACTGCACTGTATTTAAATAAAATGTGCACAATTTCCTGTTTTGGTAAGAAATTAATTTTTTTTTCCCATCAATAACAATCTTGATATTTGCATTTTTTTTTAAAATTTGTTATTCCATTGTTATAATTAAAATTACGTCTTGACCATCTAGTGTTTACGTAAAATAATTTGTGTGGTTTATAAAATGAAAGTTTGTTCAATATCCAACAAAATAACATACAGACAGTGTGTCTGTATTCTTGCATCTGAAATACTCAGGGACAGCTTTGTTTCGGAAACAGGAATTTTTCATTTTTCAGTCGTCTCCCAAATCATGTTTGAAAAGTAGCCCAAAGTCACCCAATATGTGTTCACAAATAGCCCACAGTAGCCCAAAATGTATTCTGAAATGGCCCAAAGTCACTCAAAATAATGATATATCGCCCAAAATAATCAGAGATCGCCCAAATTGTGATAGAAAAGTAGAACAAAGTAGCTCAAAAAATAGTTTAATTTTCAGAATATTTCAGTTTTCGAGTCCCTGTACAAAAGGCACACAGACCGCTATGCCAAAGTTCAAAACAACATAAAAGACACAAGTGTGTGAAGTTTAAAACAAATGAAACAACTTAGTCTGTCAAGGGTTAATCTGAACATTTTCCCCGATTTTGTGTTAATTTGTACTTTTCCTCTTTATGTTAATGTGTTCAGAAATTCCTAAACTGGATAGTCACTTAGTATGAATAAATGTACAAAATCATATTATATGTTGCACCTTCATTTTTGTAGGGGGGTCGGAGTGGCTAAGTGGTATGGCATCCACCTCTAATTCTAAACGTACCGGTTTCAATCCCAGCACAGAGAGTATAACTGATAGAAATTATGGTTCCTAACGTTATACTCCCCCCTGATCTCATAAATAGTAGGCTATACGGCCGCTCCCCTGGCAAAATATTTTAAAATTAGGAAACCTACCCAACACAAAAATATTTTTAGACTTGTGTGATTCCTGTATATACACACTGGGATCCTCACCAGTGCTAGAGTTCGCGCACTGCGCTGAGATCCTTCTTGTGTGATCTAAGGGAGGGGATAGCAGCCCTTTTAGAGTTGTCCGTGTGCAATGAAGATGGTCCTTACAAACCAAACCAAACCAAACCAAAACCAAACCAAACCAAACAACCAAACCAAAACCAAACCAAACCAAACCAAACCTAATCTTCATGTGACGTATGCAACAATTTATTACCTGCGACAGCTCCAGAAAGAATATTTTAATAACTGGCAAGTCTTGGGCTGTGCTGCCCTGTTTTCTACTAATCTGCAGCTGTTTAAGATCCATTACTGCCACAGCACCTACATAAAACTTGTCTTTAGCATCTGCACTTCCCCTAGGCCCTGCTGCACCAGAGTCCCTGCAAAGAAGAGTAATTATGAAACAAACTACAAGGGGATATATCTACCATCCATCCGTTTCTTTTGATTTTTTTATCAAAACATCACCATTAGATAAACTCTTCACTTCCTTTATGGTCTGGTCGGTTAAATTAAATTTTTTTAAAAATATGACAACTTTATTAAACAGTAACGGCAGTCCTGTATTTTTGTAGCAGAGTGAAATGTTAGAGACTTCAATATACTATGTCCAGCTATAAGATGCAGGGATGGCCAGCTGCTTTCTACCTTGCACTTCTTATTACCTCTTGTTCCGCTTCTTCTCATGTCTTGTTCCACTTCTTCTCATGTCTTGTTCCACTTCTTCTCATGTCTTGTTCCAATTCTTCTCATGTCTTGTTCCACTTCTTCTCATGTCTTGTTCCGCTTCTTCTCATGTCTTGTTCCACTTCTTCTCATGTCTTGTTCCACTTCTTCTCATGTCTTGTTCCACTTCTTCTCATGTCTTGTTCCACTTCTTATCATGTCTTGTTCCACTTCTTCACATCAGTTCCCCATTGGTGATCTTGTCAAAACATTGAAAAAAGTCAATATTCGAAACCAAAGGACTTACTCATAATCATCATCATTGTCATCATCAAAGAAATAAGATACAGGTATAATCAACAGCTGCATCTGGTGTAAAACAGGTGTGCTCAGGACATGAGGATCGACTGGAATGTAGCCTGCCGTCTGATTAAAAAAACAAAGAAAAACCACACACAAAAATTAGAATATAAATGGACAAGTAAAATCAAGTAAAATCTATATCCAATTTTTTAAACTGCTTTTATTTAACTTCCCCGGAGCTTTATATATTTGGTCGCATTTCAAATCTGTGATAATCAAAACCTCTATGTTCTACTCAGAGTTAAGAGCTGAGACACTGCATGCAGCTCACTTTAATTAATCAATTTGTGACCAGCATTGACCCAGCTGATTTGATACAATAACTAACTATGACGGTGACGATATTCAGTTGTGACTTTAAATCATAAAACAAGTAAAAGAACAATGTGTTTGGGATCCACTTTTATTATTGTTATCAAATACACTAAAATAAAATAAAAATTATTGTTCTATCGCATAGAATAAAAGTGGATGGCCAGTTATCATTAATCAGCAATTTGTCAAATCGTTCACAAACAAAAAGACAACAAAAAAATTTTCTGCTTTTAAGTACATTTGGTTACAGTTACTTAGGATAGGTATGGAAAAAAAACTGAAAAAGGTGATTCGTCTTATGAGGACAAAAGACAAAGAAAACAGCCAACATTGCAGCCACAAGGCCTTCGTCAGGGAAAGGAAAGAAAGTGAGGGCTAGATAGGACACATAAGAATCTAAATAAATATAAAAATAAAACCTGGGTACTTCCCTAAAGGCAGTTAAGACCTAGCACGGCTGCCGAAGGGAGAGTGCGTCACATATACTTACAGGTTTGTCTGTTACATAACCACGAATACTCTGGTGGTCAACACTGCTAGTGCTCGTGTACCAGTCTGATCTGACATAAGCTGGATCAAGCTGAAATAATAACAAAAAACAATAAAGTGCAGTGGAAATGTGCGGTCTGACATAGACAAAACAGCATGCACGTCAGGATTAAAATGAACCAACACAATTAAAACGTTTAACTTCACGACCTTTCAACTTCTCAAGGAGCATGGGCCTTCAACAAACTTATTCCAAGTCTTCTTGACCCATGCCGTCTGCTCAAGGTCTTTCTAGGTCTTCTTCATCTCCTTCATGTCTATCTCCAGTCTTCTTCTCCATGTATTCTTTGGTCTTCCTCTACCTCTCTTACCCTTGAGATTCCAGAACAAGGACTGCCTTGTAATGCTATCAACAGGTCTCCTCAATGTGTGTCCTATCCATCTCCAGCGTCTTCTTCTCAACTCTTGTTCCACTGGCACTTGTCTGGTTCTTGTCAGTTCCACATTAGTGATCTTGTCATGTCACTTCAATACTTCTATTCCATGCTAGCATCCATTTATGAAATTCTGTAGCTTTTGTTCTTAAAACTTTAACTGCTTTGAATATACAGCGTATCCGGCAGAATCACTACCAATAACAAATGTCAATATTTCCTCATCCATGTAAGTTAGAATTATTTTTTTATGGTTACCTCGTATAGAAACCATCACATTTTTAGGAGCAGTGAGATAATTGATAAATTGTCCGATAATGTGCAGATAACGCATACGTAATGCGGAGCCGCGGAATGTGAAGACGCATGTAGTGAAAATGGCGGAGTTCACGGTGCAGCACAAAATGCAATGCTGTTATTGGCTTGCGGAATTAAAGTTTCCCATTGTTGTGCAAAGGAGATTCAGGCAGGAATCTGGACAGAAACCTCCAGAGCGACTTACCATAGTGAAATGGCACAAGCAACTGTTGGAAACAGGTTCTTTGTTGAGATAGTAAGGAAAGCGGCAATGAAGTGTTGTCTCCTGATAGAGTTGAAGCAGTTAGCGAAGCTTTTCAACGTAGCCCGCGGAAATCCATTCGACGGGCAAGTGGAGAATTGGGTATTCCAAAATCTACTGTTCACGACATTGTGCACAAAAGATTGCAGCTTAGAGCCTACAAGATCCAGCTAGTGCAGAAGTTACAGCCAAATGATAAACCCAGACGGGCCAAGTTCGCAAATGCAATGCTATGTCACCTCGATGATGACAAAGAATTTCTCAATCGTGTGGTATTCTCAGATGAAGCAACCTTTCACACTTGTGGCAAAGTTCACCAGCATAATTGTAGGATATGGGGGAAATGAAAACAACCATGTCGTAATGGAGCATGAGCGAGACAGCCCTAAACTTAACGTGTGGTGTGCCTTAACCTCGAATTATGTGATCGGGCCATTTTTCTTCGCCGAAGCTACAGTCAGAGGAGCAACATACCTTAACATGCTGCAAAATTTTGCAGTTCCTAGGATACCAGAAGGATTCATATTCCAGCAAGATGGAGCACCTCCACACTATGCCAATGAAGTAAGAAACTACCTTCATCAACAATTTCCAGACAGATGGATTGGAAGATTAGGTCCCATTGATTGGCCACCAAGGTCACCAGATTTGACCCCCTTAGATTTCTTTCTATGGGGATACGTAAAAAGCTTTGTCTATCAAACTCCGGTGCAGGGACTGGATAATCTTCGGCAGCGAATAAATGACGCTTGTGCATCCGACACATCTCAGATGCTGCAAAATATGCGGAGAGAGATAGAATACCGTCTTGACATTCTTCGAGCCACTAAAGGCGCTCATGTGGAGATCTACTGAAACTTGGTGGAGATCTACTGAAACTTGGTGAGTTGCTACTGAAACTTAATGAGTTTGCCTAACAGAAAAAAATCAAAATCCGGTCGGTCTGCTATTATTAATATAAGAAATATTGACATTTGTTATTGGTAGTGATTCTGCCGGACACACTGTATATCCCAGAAATGGGGAAGACAACTGGTGAACTAGTGTATGGATGGCACAGGACAAGTTAGGTAATTAACTGCACAGTTTTAGATATATATATATATATATATATATATATATATATATATATATATATATATATATATATATATATATATATATATATATATATATATATATATATATATATATATATATATATATATATATATATATATATGTGACAGGGGCGCTAGGGGTACCTCACACCCAAGACCCGTGCACCAAGAAAATTTATAAAGGATCGTTTGACAGGGGTTGCAATTATTGGTTGCTTGCAACCCTCTCAGCAGCAGACTTAACAATTCAAGCAACCCAAAGCCTTATGCAGATCAACATTTAATTCTACCGAACAGAACCGAACACCAAACAAACAATCCAACAAACACCCAGTCAGTGTTCATAGACTGTCTGAAAAATAATAAATAAAACAACGTCTAAGTGAACATCAATAGCATGGATAATAACACTTACCATACAGAAAACATGCGCCCACCTGATATCATCAACTATCTCACACACACTCATGCGTGTCGTCCAATGCGACTAGTATGGTGTTGTGCATGAGGCTGGCAATCGCACCGGGTAACATAGGTTGCTACCGAAACCACTACTGCAAGAGCATCTGAATGCTTCATGCTGAGGCAAACCACACCGGTGGCCCCATGCTCCCTCAGGAGCGGAGAAGAGAAATATACATCTGGTACGCCCACGTGCTCTCACAAACCATTGTTCACACAACAATAATAATCAACTGGACATAAAATAATATTCTTCAATACATGTACAACAAATAATCTCAATAATGAGAATTAACCACCACCTCACAACTGGTCTATCTCAATATTCATTACTGCATTCTGAAGCATGTCGTATGTGACGACTCGTGCGACTGAGAATCTCATCACACGAAACACATCGTTACCGAAACAAATCACTGCCATAGCATAAAAATGCTTCTTGTCGGCTTGTGATAGACACCAGCCACATTGGTGTTTCCATGCTCCGCCGGGAGCAACCAGAGACACACATGTCTCAACAAAGGAGTGGCCTCGCGCTCTCCAGAAATCTAAATACATATTCTCACCTCACAGTAACCCATTAAATATACAGTAGAATTATCAATAAACGTGAAATACACTAAATTACTCTTACATAAAGAATACAATACAATTATTCTCGACTTAAGCCAAACTGGGACTAAATACACTGCGTGTCGCTCGGCATAACATATTATAGGTTTACCACGCGGAGCGTGTTTAATCAGACTCGCTATCGCCGCCTTTTATCACCACGAGGCTACTATCTTGCGATCGTTAATCTTATCTAAATTCAAGTAATAGATGCTTCTCTGTCCAGTTTCATGTATAAAACACTTACTAAATTTGCCCGGTCTGATGGATGAAATACTTGATACTAAATTCTCACATCTGGATTTAGGCTTTGCGTGCCTAATAAAACCTATCAAACATTATTTTCACTCATCTATCATTTCTTCAAGACTAAATCATAATGTCCTAAAAAGACATTTCCTTTGGAAACACATCTATCTATTTATCTATCCCATTAAACATTAAAATAGCCACATCGATATAATTTCAGAATCCTAGAAAACTAATGCTAATTTAAATTAACTCACGTGCTCAAGGCATTTACAGCTTGGCTCTTGTGTGTCTTCTTAGTCTGTTCTCACTGGGCGGCTCTCTCAAACATAGACCGGTTTCGCCGCTTGCTACCCCTTTTTATAAGCCCTGGCCTAACCACTCAATTTACTGCGCGCTCGCGTATTAATCTGCGCCACACAGATAACACACGCGATTATTGCTCCAGAATGCATGAAAACACAGATTTACACAACTAGAGCAAAAACACAACTAATTCATAGGCTTATTATGGCCTTGTAATAAATCTGCTTGAAGATAACGTGATCAAAAGGCACTAAACCACAGAGACAATATGACTGACCAGATGGGGCCAGCGCCTAGAACGACAGACCTCAAGATGGCGCTGTCACATATTCCCCGCCTGATTTTGTTGTCGTCCCGACAACTGCACTAAATCAGGCGCTTCAGTCGTATTCTCCAAATCTGGAGGATCACCTTTTCCTTCACTTCGTCTCAGGTCATTGCTAGTTACTCTAATGCTCGGACTCGCTCTGTCCATTCGTTGGATGATATATGGACCCCCTGCCTTTGTGGGAGCACGAACTACAACGTACTCGTCTTCTGACCACATATCACGAATCTCGGATCTCTCAGCGTTGTGCATTCTCTTCTTCACCAATTCTCCGACCTGTAGTGGAGTAGAACACGACAGCTTGTCACTCTCTTTCCGGACTGCTGCAAGACTCTGCAACGGTGGCTCTGTTCTTACGTGCGCCCCTCGTAGCCTGGAAACGTGTCCTTCAACGAGTTTTAGATGAGTCTCCTCCTCTAAATGCCGACCACTTTTCCTGGCGCCCTTATGGTGACAGTTGCCCCGGCCATCTCTTGGCTTGCACTGTGACGGCAATGTAGATGTGTTGGTACGCTTAGAGAGGGCGCTCTTTGATGGGCAAACCGATATCAAATGGTCCGGGGACCTACAATGGAAACATCGCTTAGGAAGCGGGCCCTGGGGACACCTGGCTGCCATGTGGTTCGAAAGGTCTCCACAGTTGAAGCATCTTATTTTCCTAGGCTTCTTCGGTGTCCTGGGTCGCCTCCTGCTACCCTTACATCCCTGGCCGCCTTTGACTTTCTTCCCTGCAATAAGCACCTCACACTCCGGTCGACCACCAACCATCTTTATCTTTGAGCCATTCTGCTCCCCTTCTGTAACCTGACTCCCAGCCGCAGAGGGGTCTAGTTTAATGCCTGTGGACATCGATTCTGTACGTGGCCTAGTTCTCTGCATCTAAAACAACGAACTGTCCTGGTACGTCTCCCCTGCTCCTGAGACATCGCATCAATTTTAGCCTCTAATTGAGCCACCTGTGCTCTCAGCCGCTCTACTTCTGCGTTTAATGCATGCGTATCTGACACAGTCTCTGTTCTTGCCACTTCAACACTGGCAACACCAGCCCCCGAAGCTGCTTCGACACTGGCAACACCAGCCCCAGAAGTGGGCTCAGTCTCCAAAAACTGTAGGGCATAGTCCCTCACCGACGTAAACGATGCTGTTGGCTCCTTGATGATCATTTCCTTTGCAAGCTTTCTTACTAGGTCATCTCTCAGACAAGCAGCAAACTGGTCACGAAGAAAGGATGGCGCCAAGAGAGTGACGTTGTTCTGCTTTTGCGCCCTTACAACACTTTCAAACACCTCGTGAATGCGATGGGAGAATTCCCAAAGAGACTCCCTTGCACCTTGCCGGGTAGAGTAGAACGCGGCCATTACTTCTGGGATGCTCCGACGCTCCCCATACACCCTAAGAATGGAATGTAGCATTGCTTCTGGGTCATCGTCATCAGCCTGAATCCTCAGCTCCCTGCGGACACTTGGGGTCACACTGTCAAGAATAACATCCGCCTGGTCCTCTTTACTCATCATCCCTACTCTCCAGGCAGCTCTCACCTCTCTGACATATTCCTCGGCCGTAGGACCCGTGCGCTCCCCAAAGCACCGCACTCTCTTGTGAGTAGGTACCACGACGTACTGTACTCGTTCTGGTTGACGATCCAGCCCTACTACAGGGTCATCCACCTCAGCCACATCTTCGTTATCAGTTCTACTAGCAGCACGTGTGTTGCGTGCCGCCATCTTGTTGCTAGTATAGTTGACTAGAAATCTTGACAACTGGATGATCCCGTCCCTCGCCTTGCACTGAACTGGGTGTTCTATTGTTTCGGCTGTTGCTGCTCTGATTGCTGAAAAGTTGCTTCACTGCGTGCTGTCTGTCTATCCTGCCGACGACGCCACTTGTGACAGGGGCGCTAGGGGTACCTCACACCCAAGACCCGTGCACCAAGAAAATTTATAAAGGATCGTTTGACAGGGGTTGCAATTATTGGTTGCTTGCAACCCTCTCAGCAGCAGACTTAACAATTCAAGCAACCCAAAGCCTTATGCAGATCAACATTTAATTCTACCGAACAGAACCGAACACCAAACAAACAATCCAACAAACACCCAGTCAGTGTTCATAGACTGTCTGAAAAATAATAAATAAAACAACGTCTAAGTGAACATCAATAGCATGGATAATAACACTTACCATACAGAAAACATGCGCCCACCTGATATCATCAACTATCTCACACACTCATGCGTGTTGTCCAATGCGACTAGTATGGTGTTGTGCATGAGGCTGGCAATCGCACCGGGTAACATAGGTTGCTACCGAAACCACTACTGCAAGAGCATCTGAATGCTTCATGCTGAGGCAAACCACACCGGTGGCCCCATGCTCCCTCAGGAGCGGAGAAGAGAAATATACATCTGGTACGCCCACGTGCTCTCACAAACCATTGTTCACACAACAATAATAATCAACTGGACATAAAATAATATTCTTCAATACATGTACAACAAATAATCTCAATAATGAGAATTAACCACCACCTCACAACTGGTCTATCTCAATATTCGTTACTGCATTCTGAAGCATGTCGTATGTGACGACTCGTGCGATTGAGAATCTCATCACACGAAACACATTGTTACCGAAACAAATCACTGCCATAGCATAAAAATGCTTCTTGTCGGCTTGTGATAGACACCAGCCACATTGGTGTTTCCATTCTCCGCCGGGAGCAACCAGAGACACACATGTCTCAACAAAGGAGTGGCCTCGCGCTCTCCAGAAATCTAAATACATATTCTCACCTCACAGTAACCCATTAAATATACAGTAGAATTATCAATAAACGTGAAATACACTAAATTACTCTTACATAAAGAATACAATACAATTATTCTCGACTTAAGCCAAACTGGGACTAAATACACTGCGTGTCGCTCGGCATAACATATTATAGGTTTACCACGCGGAGCGTGTTTAATCAGACTCGCTATCGCCGCCTTTTATCACCACGAGGCTACTATCTTGCGATCGTTAATCTTATCTAAATTCAAGTAATAGATGCTTCTCTGTCCAGTTTCATGTATAAAACACTCTTACTAAATTTGCCCGGTCTGATGGATGAAATACTTGATACTAAATTCTCACATCTGGATTTAGGCTTTGCGTGCCTAATAAAACCTATCAAACATTATTTTCACTCATCTATCATTTCTTCAAGACTAAATCATAATGTCCTAAAAAGACATTTCCTTTGGAAACACATCTATCTATTTATCTATCCCATTAAACATTAAAATAGCCACATCGATATAATTTCAGAATCCTAGAAAACTAATGCTAATTTAAATTAACTCACGTGCTCAAGGCATTTACAGCTTGGCTCTTGTGTGTCTTCTTAGTCTGTTCTCACTGGGCGGCTCTCTCAAACATAGACCGGTTTCGCCGCTTGCTACCCCTTTTTATAAGCCCTGGCCTAACCACTCAATTTACTGCGCGCTCGCGTATTAATCTGCGCCACACAGATAACACACGCGATTATTGCTCCAGAATGCATGAAAACACAGATTTACACAACTAGAGCAAAAACACAACTAATTCGTAGGCTTATTATGGCCTTGTAATAAATCTGCTTGAAGATAACGTGATCAAAAGGCACTAAACCACAGAGACAATATGACTGACCAGATGGGGCCAGCGCCTAGAACGACAGACCTCAAGATGGCGCTGTCACATATATATATATATATATATATATATATATATATATATATATATATATATATATATATATATATATATATATATATATATATATATATATATATATACAGCGTGTCCGGCAGAATCACTACCAATAACAAATGTCAATATCTCCTCATCCATGTAAGTTATAATTATTTTTTTATGGTTACCTCGTATAGAAACCATCACATTTTTAGGAGCAGTAAGATGATTGATAAATTGTCCGATAATGTGCAGATAACGCATACGTAATGCGCAGCCGCGGAATGTGATGAAGCGTGTGAAAATGGCGGAGTTCACGGTGCAGCAGAAAGTGCAATGCTGTTATTGGCTTGCGGAATTAAAGTTTCTCATTGTTGTGCACAGGAGATTCAGGCAGGAATATGGACAGAAACCTCCGGAGCGACATACCATAGTGAAATGGCACAAGCAACTGTTGGAAACAGGTTCTTTGATGAGAAAGAAGGGAAACGGCAATGAAGCGTTGTCTCCAGATAGAGTTGAAGCAGTTAGCGAATCTTGTCAATGTAGCCCGCGGAAATCCATTCGACGGGCAAGGGGAGAATTGGGTATTCCAAAATCTACTGTTCACAACATTGTGCACAAAAGATTGCGGCTTACAGCCTACAAGATCCAGCTAGTGCAGAAGTTACAGCCAAATGATAAACCCAGACGGGCTGAGTTCGCAAATGCAATGCTATGTCACCTCGATGATGACAATGAATTTCTCAATCGTGTGGTATTCTCCGATGAAGCGACATTACACACTTGTGGCAAAGTTCACCGGCATAGTTGTAGGATATGGGGAAATGAAAAGCCACATGTCGTAATGGAGCATGAGCGAGACAGCCCTAAACTTAACGTGTGGTGTGCCTTAACCTCGAATTATGTGATCGGGCCATTTTTTCTTCGCCGAAGCCACAGTCAGAGGAGCAACATACCTAAACATGCTGCAAAATTTTGCAGTTCCTAGGATACCAGAAGGATTCATATTCCAGCAAGATGGAGCACCTCCACACTATGCCAATGAAGTAAGAAACTACCTTCATCAACAATTTCCAGACAGATGGATTGGAAGATTAGGTCCCATTGATTGGCCACCAAGGTCACCAGATTTGACCCCCTTAGATTTCTTTCTATGGGGATACGTAAAAACTTTGTCTATCAAACTCCGGTGCAGGGACTGGATAATCTTCGGCAGCGAAAAATTGACGCTTGTGCATCCGTCACACCTCAGATGCTGCAAAACACGTGGAGAGAGATAGAATACCGTGTTGACATTCTTCGAGCCACTAAAGGCGCTCATGTGGAGATCTACTGAAACTTGGTGAGTTACTACTGAAACTTAATGAGTTTGCCTAACAGAAAATCAAAATCTTGTCGGTCTGCTATTATTAGTATAAGAAATATTGACATTTGTTATTGGTAGTGATTCTGCCGGACACACTGTGTATATATATATATATACTGGTTTTCTCAATGTGTGTCCTACCCAACAAAATCATCTTCTCCTCACCCCATGTCTCACACAACTATAGCACAGGTAAGAACTTAGTCCTAGCAGTCAAAGGGTTAATGACATGTAATGTTTCAGTAAAAACATTTTGCCGGTCACAAGAACAAACACAGAGACAGTAAACAAAACAAATATATACAAGAGTTGATCTTACAATGTACATAAACAGATTAAAAAATCCTACACAAAGCTAAAAAAAACAACTAAATGATCAATAAAACTGAAATACAGGTGTACATACTTTTATCGAAACATACGATAACTGAAATATTCTGAAAATTAAAAGTTTCTTTGAACTACTTTGGGTTACTTTTCAACCACAATTTGGGCAATTTTTGACAATTTGGAGAGAATTTCGGCTTTTTTCCAATACATTTTTAGCAATCTGGGCTACTTTGCAAATGCAACTTGGGCGACATCAGAACCACTCCCCCCCCCCAAAAAAAAAACCCCCCGAGGTCTCCTAAACAAAGCTGTCCCCTGGGATTTTGGATAAAAAAAATACAGACCTGTACTAAATCACACACATTTTGAAAAAAACCATTCATGGAGGAAAAAGATCAGTAGACAAGGAGGCTGAAGAACATCAATGTAAAATCTCTGATCAAAGTGAAATAAGGTAAATAAGACACAGCAATTGTAAGTAAAATGAGGTAAATAAGACACAGTAATTGTAAGTAAAATGGGATAAATAAGACACAGTAATTGTAAGTAAAATGGGATAAATAAGACACAGTAATTGTAAGTAAAATGGGTTGAAGGCCTATGCTCCTTTGGGAGTGGAGGGTTATGAAATTGTAAGTAAAATGGGATAAATAAGACACAGTAATTGTAAGTAAAATGGGATAAATAAGACACAGTAATTGTAAGTAAAATGGGATAAATAAGACACAGTAATTGTAAGTAAAATGAAGTAAATAAGACACAGCAATTGTAAGTAAAATGGGATAAATAAGACACAGTAATTGTAAGTAAAATGGGATAAATAAGACACAGTAATTGTAAGTAAAATGGGATAAATAAGACACAGCAATTGAGACACAGCAATTGTAAGTAAAATGAATAAATAAGACACAGTAATTGTAAGTAAAATGGGATAAATAAGACACAGTAATTGTAAGTAAAATGAGGTAAATAAGACACAGCAATTGTAAGTAAAATGGGATAAATAAGACACAGTAATTGTAAGTAAAATGGGATAAATAAGACACAGTAATTGTAAGTAAAATGGGATAAATAAGACACAGTAATTGTAAGTAAAATGGGATAAATAAGACACAGTAATTGTAAGTAAAATGAGGTAAATAAGACACAGCAATTGTAAGTAAAATGGGATAAATAAGACACAGTAATTGTAAGTAAAATGGGATAAATAAGACACAGTAATTGTAAGTAAAATGGGATAAATAAGACACAGTAATTGTAAGTAAAATGAGGTAAATAAGACACAGCAATTGTAAGTAAAATGGGATAAATAAGACACAGCAATTGTAAGTAAAATGGGATAAATAAGACACAGCAATTGTAAGTAAAATGGGATAAATAAGACACAGCAATTGTAAGTAAAATGAGGTAAATAAGACACAGCAATTGTAAGTAAAATGGGATAAATAAGACACAGTAATTGTAAGTAAAATGAGGTAAATAAGACACAGCAATTGTAAGTAAAATGGGATAAATAAGACACAGCAATTGTAAGTAAAATGGGATAAATAAGACACAGCAATTGTAAGTAAAATGAGGTAAATAAGACACAGCAATTGTAAGTAAAATGGGATAAATAAGACACAGTAATTGTAAGTAAAATGGGATAAATAAGACACAGTAATTGTAAGTAAAATGAGGTAAATAAGACACAGCAATTGTAAGTAAAATGGGATAAATAAGACACAGCAATTGTAAGTAAAATGGGATAAATAAGACACAGCAATTGTAAGTAAAATGAGGTAAATAAGACACAGCAATTGTAAGTAAAATGGGATAAATAAGACACAGTAATTGTAAGTAAAATGAGGTAAATAAGACACAGCAATTGTAAGTAAAATGGGATAAATAAGACACAGCAATTGTAAGTAAAATGGGATAAATAAGACACAGCAATTGTAAGTAAAATGGGATAAATAAGACACAGCAATTGTAAGTAAAATGGGATAAATAAGACACAGCAATTGTAAGTAAAATGGGATAAATAAGACACAGCAATTGTAAGTAAAATGAGGTAAATAAGACACAGCAATTGTAAGTAAAATGGGATAAATAAGACACAGTAATTGTAAGTAAAATGGGATAAATAAGACACAGTAATTGTAAGTAAAATGAGTTAAATAAGACACAGTAATTGTAAGTAAAATGGGATAAATAAGACACAGCAATTGTAAGTAAAATGGGATAAATAAGACACAGCAATTGTAAGTAAAATGGGATAAATAAGACACAGCAATTGTAAGTAAAATGGGATAAATAAGACACAGTAATTGTAAGTAAAATGAGGTAAATAAGACACAGCAATTGTAAGTAAAATGGGATAAATAAGACACAGCAATTGTAAGTAAAATGGGATAAATAAGACACAGTAATTGTAAGTAAAATGAGGTAAATAAGACACAGCAATTGTAAGTAAAATGAGGCAAATAACAACAGTTGCAAGTGAAATGAAACATGATGTGTGATAAAATTTATCTTTTAAATGTGAAAAAAGCAACAGTTTGTAGAAGGTTTTCACTATGGTCTATAAGTGGATCACGAAAGCACTGCTAAGCTAACAGGAATGATATGCAACTTGCAGTACAACATTTAGCTGCAAACAAGCAACAGTTGTGGTGGATATTCCTTGCTGCCCTAAATATCACCAGGCATTATACACTGTAAACAAGCCAAATTCAAGAGATGTATACTTTTTCACGAGCAGACAATCACTGTTATTTTTTTTTTAAATTGGCAGTTTTCTCCCTTTCCCAGCAGCAGATTGAAAATGAGCTTTTTTTTTTAAGTGATGCTTCTGACATTGTAAATCTTATCTATACATCGGGAAAACAAAAACTATCCAACCTCCGTTGCAAGAATAGATAGAAGAGAAAAAACAAACAGAACACAAAAGCAACATAAGAAGAAAGTACCAGGAGTCTGTGAGGAGACAATGAAAGAGCAGAAATACTGCTCCCCCAGCCAAGTGGTACGAGGCAACTAATATGAGGTTGTGCTTGAGGTTGGCAACCTCATCATGTAACACAAACTACCACAGAAACCCCTGCTACAAGAGCATGTGAATGTTTGGTCCAGGCTTCCTGCAGGGGAACTGCCTACAGTGGTGGCTCCATGCTCCGACAGGACCCAAAATGAAAATGACAATAATAATAATAATGATGATGATGAATCAGTATGAAGAGGTGTGACTGACAACCTGTGATATGGAGGTCACCTGAGCAAGAGGAATACCATACCTGGAACGTGTATTTACTAAGAGCATGTCCAAGTCCGGTGTAAAACAGTCCTTCACCTTGCGTGGTAACAAACAGGATATCCAGGACTCCATCACCGTCGACATCATACTGAAACATTTTTGTAACATCCAATCATTCAATCACCCCCTGTAGTTATTGGGAGTCTCTGACGAGATATTGAAAGGACAGAACTAACTGCTCCCTGTCCTGTCATACAAGGTGACTAATATAAGGTGTTGTGCATGAGGCTAGCAACCACTCGGGTCAAACAGATTGCTACATTAACCCCTGCTGTAACAGCATGTAAATGTTTGTAGGTTTCCTACAAGGGGTCAGCTGTAGTCTATGTTCTATGTTCTATAAGTAGCAACAAGGAAAATGATGATGATGATGATGATGATGGTGGTGATGGTGATGATGATAATAATGATGGTGATGACAATGATGGTGATAATGATAATGGTGATGATGATAATGATGGTGATAATGATAATGGTAGTGATTATGATAACTGTGATGGTGATAATTATGGCAATGATAATGGTGATGATAATGATAATGGTGGTGCTGACGATAATGGTGGTGATGATAATAATGATGGTGATGACAATGATGGTGATAATGATAATGGTGATGATGATAATGATAATGGTGGTGATTATGATAACTGTGATGGTGATAATTATGGCAATGAGAATGGTGATGATAATGGTGGTGATTATAATGGTGGTGATGATAATAATGATAATGGTAATGATGGTGATAATGATAATGGTGGTGATTATGATAATTGTGATGGTGATAATTATGGCAATGATAATGGTGATGGTAATGATAATGGTGGTGGTGATGATAATGATGGTGATGATAGTGATAATAATTCATTCTCCTTCAATTCTCCGTGGAGCATAGGCCAAGAAGTTCATGTCAAACCTCTCTGTCCTGTGCCATTCGTTCAAGGTCTTCACATTATTCTTCATGCCTTTTTCTTGTTTGTTTGTTCTGTCTCCTGCTTGTTTACAGTATCTTCTCCGTGTGTCTTTGGTATCCTCTATTCCCCTTACCCTGGGGATTTCAGAATAACGACTGTCTAGTAATGCCATCAGCTAGTTTCCTCAGTGTGTGTCATATCCAACACCAATATCTCATCCTAACTGTCAGTTTCAAACGTCAGACCCATAGCAAATACTGCCAGAGTGGTCAGAAGTGTTAGAGACTTCATCAAACTAGGTGGAGCTTTTTTTAATGAGGTAGGGAGACCAGTTCCTTTCCTCGCTGCCTTTTGCCTTTCCTAACTCAAGAACAGAGTCAGGTATCCACATATACTTCAAATCCAATAAAATATGGTTAATTCAAGCCAAAGCTCTGTTACGCTATCAGGCATGTCCATACAATATGGCTGTCTGGTCTGTACAGGACATGTTTTGTCAAAAAACTGCTTGTTCTTCTCTCCGTTGTCTATCTATGACCTCTTTTAATCTCTCAAGCTTACATGCAAGTAACCACAGACAAAAGGCATCCCCTGGTTGGGAGCATGAATGAAGAAAGGGATGTCATGGATGGCACAGACAGTGACAACTATTAGACAGGTGACCACAGTTGAAAACAATATTCAAGGGAGAAGAGTGGATTAAGTCAGATGAGAACTGGATGAACTACCAACAAGTCATCATCAGCCTTGGTAGAAAGTGCAGAACTTGGGCCAATGTGAGGGCACAGCTGGAAATTGATCAGCTGATAAATAATCATGCTGGGGATGATGTGAACACTGATGGGTCTGTAATCCATGGTGAGAAATCAAGGTGGGGCTTCTCTGCTAGAGTAAAGGGCAGAATCGTCATCACTGAACATAGCTGGGCTGACATGATATAACAACCTCCAGCATGAGAATGGAGGTAGAGGCAGCTACCTTAAGGTGGTTATCTGAAACTTCACTAACAAGTGCAGTTATTGTACCAGACTCACAATCAAACGTAAGACTAGCAGGGATGCATCCAGCATGTATATAACCAGCATGCAACAGGAACAATTAGCATCCATACCCTTTGACATTTGCTGGGAGAGACTGAGCACCTATGGGTTTGCCAGGAGCGCAGTGACATCGATTCTGATTAACAATAACAATAACCTTTGACCTGTTGACTATACTAATGACCTATTAGATACACCTAAAGTTAAAAGACTTCAGACCTGCTGACTATACTAATGACCTATTAGATACACCTAAAGTTAAAAGACTTCAGACCTGCTGACCATACTAATGACCTATTAGATACACCTAAAGTTAAAAGACTTCAGACCTGCTGACTTACTAATGACCTATTAGATACACCTAAAGTTAAAAGACTTCAGACCTGCTGACCATACTAACGACCTATTAGATACACCTAAAGTTAAAAGACTTCAGACCTGCTGACCATACTAACGACATATTAGATACACCTAAAGTTAAAAGACTTCAGACCTGCTGACCATACTAAAGATCTATTAGATACACCTAAAGTTAAAAGACTTCAGACCTGCTGACCATACTAACGACCTATTAGATACACCTAAAGTTAAAAGACTTCAGACCTGCTGACCATACTAACGACATATTAGATACACCTAAAGTTAAAAGACTTCAGACCTGCTGACCATACTAAAGATCTATTAGATACAAGTGTACACCTAAAGTTAAAAGACTTCAGACCTGCTGACCATACTAATGACCTATCAACACTTAAAGTAATTAATTATGACCTGCTGGCACATAATAATGACCCACCGACACAGGTAACATTAATGACTTCAGACTTGCTGGGACACAGTAATGACCTATTAACACAGTTAAAATTAATTACTTTAGACCTGCTAGGACATACTAATGACCTATTAACACAGCTAAAGTTAACAGACTTCAGACCTGCTGACCATACTAATGACCTATCAACACTTAAAAGAATTAATTATGACTCGCTGGCACATAATGACCTACCGACACAGGTAACATTAATGACTTCAAACTTGCTAGGACACACTAATGACCTACATAGCTCATGTTAATGACTTCAGACCTGCTGTGACAATACTAATGACGTATGGACACACCTCACGTTAATGACTTCAAACCTGTAATGGAGATGAGTGGACAGACTTGTCCAAATTGTGCTGTGGCCAGCTAGTGTCATGCAGTGGCTTCCCAGTCTCCCCTTCAATAACAGCCAGTGACTCCCCAAACGGTGCGGCAACGACATCCAGGCCACCATCACCATCAACGTCAACTACCAGTGGTGTTGCAGCAAATGGGAAGGAACTTACGTCCGCCTGCCACAGTTTTCTCAGTCTATATGGGCATCTTTAGATTGAGAAGAACATATATTTGTGACAGACTGCATACAAATTGTGTACGTGTATGTATGCATACATATATATGTGTGTATACATGTACATTGGGAAACAAAGAGCCAAGGATCCAGACCCCGAGGACGACCCAGAGTCCGCTGGGAGGACAACATTAGACAATCTTTGAAGGACCGAGGACTAGAATGGAACCAGGCCAGGAGGAAGACAGCCGATAGAATAGTCTGGCGCTCTCTCTTCCAAACCTCTACACCTCACGGTAGAAGGGGAACGACTAAGTAAGTATACATGTACATAACAGCACTGGGTGGCAGAGTGGTTAGAGCATCTGCTTTTTTAAGACAAAGTTACCGGGTTTAAAATCTGGTAGCGTCATACTCCAGTCTACCCATCTGTAAATGGGTATGAGACTCTGCTCCTGCATTAGAGAAGGCAAAAGCTGTGAGGAAGGGAATTTGTCACTCCACCTCATAAAACTGAGAACTATATGTCTGTAACCTTTTATCTGAACATCCGAAACTGAAATATTCTGAAAATCAAATAGTTTCTTTGAACGACTCTGGGCTACTTTTCTATGACTATTGTGAGATTCTGGGCGACTTTGTGTGATTTTTGAACACATTTTGGCTGGCTCTGGCAGATTTTGGGTGACTTTTCGAGCACAATTTGGGCGACATTTGGAAACCAAACAAAAATCTGGTTTCCGAAACACGGTTGTCCTCGAGGATTTTGGATAAAAAGTACCTATAGTATAGTGTAGTCTCTAACACTTCACTCTCCTACAGCATTTTCTGCTATGGGAATACCTTCATCTTTTATACATGCATATATATGTGTGTATGCCCTGTGTAGTTCCAATGGGGTCTCGTATGAGACAACGAAAGAGTAGGACTACTACACCCTCGTGCATGACGTACAAGGTGACTAATATGAGGTTGTTCATGAGCCTGCCAATCTCATCATGTCGTACAAGGTGACTAATATGAGGTTGTTCATGAGCCTGCCTGTCACGAAGTGGATTTAAGTTTATAGAGTTTGCCTGAATGAAAGCAAGACCCTAGTATGAGAAAGTCTGAGAAGATAGAATTTGATGGAAAATGACATGCCTGTGGACAGATGAGACTATTGGCTCAAGGGGCTAGAACCAGGATTTGACTCTCCCTTGCCGCTTCGTGACTTAAGAAAGGCTATAGAATCCCCCCCCCCCCCCCCCCCAACTACCTTTAAACACAAGGAGATAAGGTGTATAAAACGACCACAGACACCACTATACAGACAACATATAGTAAGTATAGTGTGTTAGAAGCTGATCCAGTGTACAGTAAATACGAGGGGCGTTCAGAAAGTAGTGCACCACATCGTTTTTCTCAGTGAATAATGAAGATAGAAGCATGAAATTTTGCACACTTCAAACATGGCATGTGCCAATTGTGTGCACCAAATTGCACTGCAATCGGCCAAATAATACGGCCGCCCTAAACCGTTGAAATGGAGCGTGTTAGCAACTTGCATTATAAACAGCGAATTGTGATAGAATTTCTCGTTGCAGAGAAGGAAACTGTTGTGAATATTCACAAACGTCTATGTGATGTGTATGGAAGTTTTGCAGTCGACAGGAGTACAGTCAGTCGCTGGGTTCAGAGAATCAAAGAATCAGGAAGTGGAGATACGGAGCTGCTTGATCGGCCGCGCTGTGGATGTCCTGCCACAGCCACCAACGCAGAAATGTTGAAATGCGCTGAGGGCATTATTCTTACTAATAGGCGAATCACTACTCAACAGTTGGCCTTACAGCTGTCAGTCAGCATTGGTAGTGCAAATGCAGTTATAAAAACTCTCAGATTTTCTAAGGTTTGCGCAAGATGGGTTCCTCGAAGTCTCACAAATGACCACCGATTGCAAAGGAAAACAATTTCTTCTGAATTGTTGGAGCGTTTCAATGCTGACGGAGAGAACTTTTTGGCTAAGATCGTTACAGGTGACGAAATCTGGGCACATCATTTTGAACCTGAGACAAAAAGACAGTCAATGGAGTGGCATCATCCGCAATCACCAAGAAGAAAGAAATTCAAGACAATTCCTTCAGCTGGAAAGGTCATGATCACTGTCTTTTGGGACATTGAAGGTGTGATTCTTGTGGACGTTATGCCAAGAGGAGAGACAATCAATTCGCAAGCTTACATTAAGACATTGAAAAAAACTCAATCAACGTTTTCGCAGAGTTTGGCCGCACAAGAATCCAGCAGACCTGCTTCTCCTTCACGACAATGCGCGACCTCACACAAGTCTGGCAACATGGGAAGCAATCACCAAATTGGGTTGGACTGTACTACCCCATCCACCCTATAGTCCCGATTTGGCACCCTCTGATATTCATCTATTTGGTCCACTTAAAGATGCACTCCGTGGGACAAGGTTTAAAGATGATGAAGGAGTGATTCATGCAGCGAAGAAATGGCTACATGATCAAGACAAAATCTGGTACGGGCTAGGAATACATGCACTTGTTTCGCGCTGGCATAAAGCTGTACAAGTTGATGGGGATTATGTTGAATAATACTGATGTTTACATGACATATCCATGTATACTGTGTATAAATTTCATGCTTTTTGAATAAACAGCTCCTGAGAAAAACGATGTGGTGCATTACTTTAGATACCACAAAGTGATTTTTGTTTGCACAGAAACACCAGAGAAAACAATGTAGTTTTGAAGCCCTTGGTAAATCAGGAAATTTGGTACTTTATTTTTTAAAATAGGACAACAAATAAAAAAAGTTATAGCATTTTAAAAAATGTGGGGACTTCGCAACATTGAAAAAGTTACATCACACCAACTTCAGAACACTGCCGTCTTCTTAAATATAATCTTACAACTTTCTCTGACAAACAGCATATAGTCTGGAATATACTGATCACACAAAGAAAACTATAGAGCTACATCATGAATAATTATCAATATATTTGAGACCAAAAATTGCAAATCTGCAAAACACATTACCGAAAAATATAGTTTGTTGAATGAAAGTCAATATTCACAACATCATATTTCAAAAAATATAAAAGGTACAAGCTTTAAATTTGTACATATTAATCTGCATACTACATAAATATATCTCAATGTTTTTCAGAGGATTTAAACATCTATTTGTTCTTGAATAATTTTTTAAAATGTGTCCAGAGGCCAATTTGTCGCAGGGGAAGAAAAAGTGTGAAAATTAAGAAAAAAAATTTTTTTAAGATACTGTCCATATTTCATTTTTAAAAATGTGTAGGCAATAATTAACAACATCTAATAATAATTAGCAACATCTAAACGCTATATTTTTTTAAAACAACTGGTTATTAGCATTTAAAAAGACATTTTTTAACTGGAGAAGAATGATCATGGCACACTCTTTCCCTGTGAGAGGGCAATGACGCCTCAAAACCTAAATGCTTCAGAAGTCCAAAATACAATTCTTTGATATTTCCTGATAGTTTAATGTCCTTATCATTCAATATTAATGTCCTTATCATTCAATATTAATTATCTGTATCTTACCTCTACACTTCATGGTAGAAGGAGAACAACTAAGTAAGTATCTTAACTGAGCCTTAAGATTTCTAAGGGCATTTCGTCCTTTACAAATTTTATCCACATCCTCCTTTGTGGTGCACAGACCCCCTTGGCTTATGATTGTGTTATATAACTCTATCTTCTTCTCTGCATTTTTAATATCTTTCTCTTTTTTTCCTCCTATTCTTGTCAGTTATTCGCTGTTTAATTTTTTCTTTGACTGCCCTCTCTGACTCTTTACTCCGTATTTTCCATTTCAGTCTATGTTTTGGGTTCTTCGTCGTCACTCTTGCATTCTCTACTTTTATTTTATCTGCTCCTTCCTCTTCTCCATTTCACTTTTTATCTGTTTGTAGTGTGTTACTTTGTGGTCTAGCTTTATGGGAAAAAAAAAAAAAAAAAACTACAAGCAGTCTACCTCGAGCCATGTTGCATTCCCATCCATATAACTTCTGGAATTTTATTTTTCCAGATGACTCCTACTGGGAGTCATCTGGAAAATTAAAATTCCAGAAGTTATTTTTGTTTTTACATGTATAGAGAATTACATGTACTATTACTGGCTTGTTCTTGTTTCATATCGGCAGTTTTTCATATTATTTGGAATTGAAAACAATATGTATCCTAATTATAACCCATCAGAGGTTGAACAGGATATTTTTCTTCCTTAAATAAAAATAAATATATATATATCTTCTTTTCGGGGAATTTTAAGACTATCAACTATTGGCTGCGAGTCTGGACATTTCAGTACAGCATCAGCTTTTTCAATTATGGCATTTTCCGGTCCCCTAGCCTTGATTCAATTGGCTTTGGCCTTGCGATATCCTTCGCGTTTAAGATCATAATTTATCCTATTATGTTGCAAAATAAACCTTCATTCAATTACACATTAGTCAAAACATGCATTTTTTATTCAGATTGGTAACTTTCTTAGCTTTTCAAGCTCGTGAAATAATTAGATTGATGCGTGAATGTCTGAAGTGGTGATAACACATTCGTTCCACGCTGTTACAACAACTATGTGATCATGTTAAATTGCTAAATAATATTAAAACTATTGTAAAGTTCGAGCACTTTGTGGTAGCTAATTACTTTCTGAACGCCCCTTGTATATATTTATTCACACAATAGGTCAGGGGAATGTTACAACAGGGTTTATGATGTTAGCCACTTTGATAATGGGCTCTTTTAAAGTTACGCATTAAGGGGTTTAAAATGCTATTAATATATATTATGTTTCGTGCTTCACTGTAATTGAACGCGAATCGGTAAAGTCGCGTAGATTTATGATGACGTGTTGCGTTGGTATGCTAACACGTGACGACATTATAATTGTACCCTTTGTATTCTGGATTTGGTCCTAGACGGACGCGATTTTGCAATGCTCCCGTTGATGATAGTAATTGTGTAGAGGATTTTCTCTATTATATGGCACCAGGGTCTGCCTATTGGATATGGATACAAATAACGTCTCAGTTTGATGAAATGAAATATTCTTCAGGTCAAGAATAGTTGCAGGGAGTAATTTTATTAATAAGTATCCAAATTATAATTATCGACCAACTTTGGTTGTTCATTACCGGATTACCGACCTACGGAATCGCGAGTAAATAGCCAGACGTTGTGTTGATTAATGAAATAAAAAGTCAGGAGATGATTCGTATAGATTGCATGAACTTTATGTATGCTTGATTACTATGATGTCTTATGGATTCGCATATCATCAATTAAATGTATTTTTGTGGACTCGTACCACCTTGGACTTATCAACTCACTATTGTTGATGTTTTGGTCAGTTTACACCCAACATTCGCCAACATAATATAAGCACGATGTTCAAGATAAAATAAGTCATAAATGATAAAGAGAATCAATTCAAGACATGGCCAGAAATAATGCACACTCTTTATTAATAACGGAAATGGTTAAAAAGGTCAAGCAATAAAGACAGACCTCCAAGCCACAAGCAAGCGCAACAAAGTAGTCTAACACCCCTACTATAACATAGCCAATTGGCTTGCCACGCCGAGAACCAATCAACAGCATTCCTTAAGCAGTAAAAGTTACCTCATCTACCTATATATACGGGCGAGATTTTATTCAAAATCACGCACACACCAACACGAAGCCAGCTAGACGACCGACTGAAGAAGAGAAGCTGTCAGACTGATTTATTGCTCACCTGCATTGACCGGGAACTCTTACTTCACTAAAGTCGACTGGCCTGTTTAAAATCTTAGAGGGTAATTATACTTACTATAAACTTGTAGGAAAATAGGCCTACAGCAGATATATAATGTTTGTATTTGTTGTGTCATTTATACTACCTATACCTGTATATATTTATTATAAATTGTTTCACTATGAATGTATCAGGTTACTGGCTGTATCTTGGGGAATTAGGTATAATGATTGTATTTCCTGATATGATTGATGAAAACGAAAACCAACTGAAATATAACCAAAACAGTCCTTGTTAGGACTCAACCTATTGTCTCCTATAACTCCAACCTGAAATATAACCAAACAGTCCTCGTCTCATATACTCCTATCATCAGAACACAACAATATTGTTAGGATATATGTTACCAGCCAGTATAGCACCTGTCAGAGAGGGCCTGGTATATTATAGGGGGAAGGAAATGGTTGTATCACACCTAGGTGTACATATTATTGGATATATTCATGTATTGAATTTATATTATTGGATGTATTCATGTATTGAATTTATATTATTGGATGTATTCATGTATTAATTTATCAGAAAGAATGTTTTGCAAGTAGACACCTGTCTTGTCTCGCTACTGCTAACTCATACTGAGCCATGTTGTCATTCATCCTACATGCAGACACCTGAAACACACGCTCATCTCATATACACTAGAAATAGGTGGGCTTGATGACAGAAATTAGCCCCTATTTTTACTTGTTACAGGTTTTATTCGTGTCATCAAACCTGAGGTCATATGTCCAGTCAATCCAGCTGCCTGGAACTTCGCAGGAGCACAGTGATTGCACAGGAGCTACATCTTTAGTCCCCCTCAGTCTTGGGTGGGCTAACGAAACGATCATCAGCGGGTGTTGTGTGCAAGAAATTAAGGACAGAACTGTTTCAAGAGATGAGTACACATTAGTACCATTTCTGTCAGCAATTGTGAGCATTTAAAGGTCAAGGACGAAAAAACTGAGTAGCATAGCAAGAGACGAGAATTATAGCATAGCTGACAAATTCTATATATGTAATTAACAGCACAGCTGATACATTTACTATAATTGAGTAACAGCACAGCTGATAAAATTTTGTTCCTATAATTGGAAAACTTGTAATATATAAATATATATATGTAAATCATTTGTAAACTTACAAATCCATTACATTCCATCTTCCAACATCCATCCTTCAGCACAAGAGTAGATAGTGTATATACTAAATAAATAATAAGTAAATTGTATTTGAACGACTTGTCAATTTTATCATTGTTAAGTAAAATCTGTTTCCTTGTTTTAATATCACAGTTAGTTACACAGCGGGGGTGGCAATTTATGACTGTCTCCTCTCTACTAATTTTTCGAGATCAGATCATTCACAGCAGTAACTAATTTGTGATACCAGTAGTTCTCTCAGACACTGGGACTTCACCATTTTCCTGCAGAAATTCTACTTCTGTATTGTCAGTACTATACTGATCCTAGAGCCAATAAAAACCTCACGCTACATTGTTGCCCTACAAGACACCACCAGGCGTGATGGTCACTGGTTGCTTGTCAGTCAGCGACCAAGGACCAAAGTGGAGACAGTTTGTTGCTGCCCTACAAGACACCACCAGGCGTGATGGTCACTGGTTGCTTGTCAGTCAGCGACCAAGGACCAAAGAAGAAGAAGATGTTTGATTTCACCCAAAAGTCTGCTGATCCAGCAGCAAATTAAGTCACCCACATCAATACATATGGCAGCTTGCGTACCCTGACAATCCCCAGAGCTATGCCAGTGGGAGTTTTACTCCTGGTAGGTTCAACCAAGCTGGACTGGTCTGTGTGGGTAGGGGTCAGACAAAAGCTGGTACCCTGGTCCTCCAGGTTGGGGGTTTTAGCATAGGGCTGACACCCCTGTCTATGTAAAAAAAATAATGAAGTTACGGAAACAACATCAAATGAACAAACTTTGCTGCGGGATGGACATTCGGAGTCTGTGGCTCGTATGACTGTCAGTGGTGAAAGCCGAAAGGAAGCCACTGACATGAAAACGGATGTCCTGACCGCAAAACAGGATACAAGAATAGGATTTTGGAATGTCAGGACAATGTACGAGACAGGTAAACTAAGACAGGTCACGGCAGAAATGAGAAACTATAGGTTACACATCCTGGGGATAAGCGAGAGCAGATGGACAGGGGCAGGAAAAGTTAAAACAGCAACAGGAGAAACAGTACTTTACTCTGGAAGAGAGGATGGACAGCACAGTGAAGGCGTAGCCATTATTCTACAGAAAGGGATAGAAAGGACATTACTGGAATGGAAACCCATCAACAACAGACTGATACGATTGAGATTGAGAGGGAGATTCACCAACACTACAATAATACAATGCTACGCACCAACGAATGATAGTGATGAGGAGGTCAAGGATGAATTCTATCAACAACTGCAGAAAGAAATGGAGGACACACCTAGATATGATCTTGTTATAGTAATGGGAGACCGAAATGCGAAAGTTGGTACACACAATACA
The DNA here is from genome assembly GCA_024509875.1 of Oreohelix idahoensis. Lineage (NCBI taxonomy): Eukaryota > Metazoa > Mollusca > Gastropoda > Stylommatophora > Oreohelicidae > Oreohelix > Oreohelix idahoensis. The sequence goes on from JAMPIV010013084.1 coordinate 59,898, forward strand.
TATAATGAAAGAACAATGGGGAAATGCGGCAGCGGAATAGCAAACGACAATGGGGATAAGCTAATAAGTTTCTGTAGCATTAACAACCTGGTCATTGGAGGAACACTTTTCCCACATAAGGAAATTCACAAGTTAACATGGGAATCACCAAATGGTCGGGACAGAAACCAGATAGACCACATCATGGTTAACGGTAGATGGAGACATGCATTACAAGATGTGAAGGTAAGAAGAGGTGCAGATGTGGGAAGCGATCACCATTTAGTAGTAGCAAAACTGAAAGTGAAACTAAGAAGGGCTGGACCAACTGTAACTACACAGAAAAGGTTTGACATCAGCAAATTGAAGGACCCCCTTACCAGAAAAGCTTTTGCGGCCGACATTAAGAAACGATATCAATTTGCCAAAAGCCAGGAAAAGACATTGACTGATGATATAGACCAGAATTTCAACACCATTTCAACAATATATAAGGAAAGTAGCAAATCATGCTTAGGATTCCAGGAAAGGAAGAAGCAAGACTGGATAACACCAGAAACACTAAACACCATAAAGATGAGAAAGGAAATGAAAAGAAAGAAAACAGAAGCGAAGTCCCCCAGGTTAAAGCAACTATATAGCGAACAGTACAGTCAACTGGACAGGGAAGTTAAATGCCAAACCCGAGCCAACAAAAGGAAGAAATCATCACAGCAATCAAAGGGTTAAAGAACGGTAAAGCTCCGGGCCATGATAACTTAAATGCAGAGCTATTTAAGACAGACCCTGAGCTAGCAGCAGAACTATTAGAACCACTATTTGCACAAGTGTGGAAAAACGGGGACAACACCATCAGAGTGGAACAAAGGAATAATTGTCAAATTGCCCAAGAAGGGAGATCTTTCAGACTGCAATAATTGGAGAGGAATCACTCTTCTCTCAGTTCCCAGCAAAATACTAGGCAGGATAATTATACAGAGAATTTCAAAGGCAGTAGACTACAAACTGAGGAAAGAACAAGCAGGATATAGAAAGAACAGAAGATGTGTAGACCATATATTCACTCTCAGGAACATTATAGAGCAGTGCTCAGAATGGCAAAGACAGCTTTACATAAATTTTGTTGATTTTGAAAAGGCTTTTGACAGCATACATAGGGACAGTTTATGGAAAATACTGAGGGCTTATGGAATTCCAAGCTGCATAGTGTCAATCATAAAAAGCCTCTATGCCAACTTTACGTGTAGTGTTGGGCAGAGCAACCTAACCTTCGAGGTGAAGACAGGAGTATGACAGGGATGCCCCTTATCAACCACTCTATTTTTAACAGTCATAGACTGGGTGATGCGCCAGACAACAGAGGGCAGTCCAAGAGGAATAAGATGGACTACATTTTCAACATTGGAAGATCTGGAATATGCAGATGACATTGCACTGCTGGCACATTCACATCAACACATCCAGGAAAAAACGGATAGACTTAATAAATTTAGCCAGCAGGTGGGCTTGAACATCAATTTAAAGAAGTCTGAGGTCATGACGCTCAATGTGAGCAACCTGAGCCCATATCAGTAAGGAATCAGCAACTGGTACAGACAGATACCTTCACATACCTAGGAAGCATAGTAACACCAGACGGCGGGGCAGGCAAAGACATCAACATCAGAATGAATAAGGCAAGAACAGCCTTCTTTAGCCTAAATAACATCTGGAAGTCCTCCCAATACAGCACAAGCACAAAATTAAGATTATACCAGAGTTGCGTGCTTTCTGTGCTTCTCTATGGTGCGGAATGCTGGAGAGTCACAGAGAAGGAAATGTCAAAATTGTCCTCTTTTCACACAACATGCCTAAGAAAAATTCACCGAATCTTTTGGCCAAATACCATCACCAACCAAGATCTGCTTACTCGTAGTAAGCAAGAGGACATGCATACCATCATAGCTGGCAGACGCTGGAGCTGGGTTGGTCATGTCCTCAGAAGAGACCCCGATGCCATCACAAGAACAGCTATGCTTTGGACCCCTGAAGGAAAGCGAAAGAGAGGCCGACCAAAAACAACTTGGCGGAGGACTGTGGAGGCTGAGATGCAAAGAATGAACCAGAGTTGGGGCACTGTACGAAGGATGGCCACCGACCATGCAAAGTGGAATCAATTTGTTGTTGCCCTACAAGACGCCACTAGGCGTGATGGCCACTGACTGCTTTGACGGTCGGTGGTTAAGGATCGAAGAAGAAGAAGACATCAATACAGATTTAAATGAGAATTCAGAGGTGTGGTAATAATGGGTAAGGATTAGGAACTCTAAACCGAACCTTAACCCCAGTTGAAATTCAAAACAACGGGACGTGTGTCCTATTGTGCCCAAATGTCTATTGAACCAGCTGCCAATGAAGTCATCCACATTGTTACGGTTAGGATTCCTAAACCTAACCCTTATTACTCTGTCTCTGAATTCTTGTTTAAGGCCGTATCAATGTGGAAGACATAACTGCCATCCAGATCAATAGACATTTGGGCTTTGGAAGCAAAAAAAGGCCTACAGAAAAATAGTCACAACTGCTAACAATAACCGTAACCCTGATTTGAGCTTTTTCAAAAATAACTACTGACGCAGAAAAAAAATGTAAAAGACGATGACAGTAGCAATGTCCGCCATTGCTATCCATATTTACGTTACAGCTAGCCTTAACCTAACCCTAAAGCTGTTTTGAGTTTTGCCAAACAGCTAGCCTTAACCTAACATCAACTGTTTCAAGCTTTGTAAAAATTAGTAACGGCCAACAAACACTGTGGCCATTTAAAAAATTTTAAATACAAAAATTTCCAACTTGAAGCACAAGCACCCCGTTTTTTGGCCAATATGGCGACAGCCCCCCCCCCCCCCCCCCCCATCTATTGTCATTCACAACAGACTGTCCCATATTTCGTGATTCAATTCTAAAATTTTAGTCTAGTTAGTTGTGCCATTTGAGTTCAAATAAAGAAGAGTGGGCTGCATTCTTCAATACCATCCTAGTTTTTTTTTTTTTTTTTTTTTTTCGTTCGCCCGCTAATACTCTAGGCGAAATCTCAGGTTATTATTTTTTTTATGTCTAACCTGACATTGATTTTACGTGAGTATCCCTTTATTTCTTGTACAGAGACAGGTGTCCCTCGCCATTCAGACAAATACTCGCCGATTTCGGAGGTACCCATTGCAGCTGGGTCGGCTCAGGAGCCGCCAGTCCCTGGTCGACGACACTCCTTCAAATGTTCTCGCCAGGTCTCGAGTTAATCCAGTCCAAATCCCGGCCGACGAAAAATCCTCAAATGCCGTCGCCCGGGTTTGATCCTGTATCACCCGGTCGCCAGAGCGGTGTTGTAACCACTACGCTAGCGCGGCTCCCTACCATCCTAGTAAGTCACCAACATCGTTAGGGGTAGGATTAAGGATAGGGTTTGGTTTAGGATATCTAAACCTTACCCTTTTTACTGTGCCTATGAATTCTTTTTTTAAGGCCATATTGAACAGGCGGTCCACAGTTCTTCATTTCAACAGTGCATTTGCCTTCTTCTTCAAGTACCATGCCTAGTGACTGTGGCGGAAGGTTATTTAAAATTATTTATTTATGTAAGAGTATGCCAGTAAAGAGTTCTGACCTTACAAGTAATACCCCAGTCTTAGAAATAAGCACTGGTGTATTGTTATCATAAAAATAGTCAGACTGTGAAAACCCTGGCCCAGTTGGTAAGAAGTAGTACCAGGATTTAAGGTGTCTCCTCCCTGTGACTATCTTATGATTACTTATACTCTAGGGGATAAGTAAAATGTACATTCACTGAAACCACAAATGGAAGAAGTGAATAAGTCCTCAGGTACAGTTAAAATAGTTTAATAATTACACTAATATTCTATTTCTACTAGTTGGAAAAGAGCATACACATATATATAAAAGTATTCACACAATTACTATTATTGTCTGTTTAGACTTCATTCATTTTAAATATATCACGGTTTTTAGTCCTCTGATAAATGTCATCACTTGACTATTTATTGTGTTTCATATATTGTGGTAGTCAGTGTCCTAAGTGACACTTATCTGTTCAACTTGATACTGCTGACACGGAACTGTCCTTTGCTGATATCAGACTTGGTAGACCCAACAGTAGGGATGCCAATGACCAGTTGAAGTTCACTCTTTGGGGTCCTGCACTTTTGTGGGATTGCCTCTGATGAACTACACCGGCTTCTGATACTGGACAGTCTGGTTTGAGTTATTTCATGGAACCTGCAACATATCAGCCTTGGCTAGTATCTGGCTAGACTTGTAGCTGACTAGCACAGATGTCAGACCAGTCAGTCATCAGATGTCACCGTTAAACAATCATAGTAAGTAACATCATTTCAATTATACAGAATTAATATTAACATATCAGTAATAAACATCTCTGGTTTATTCCGCTCCTATACATCCCTTTCTGATTTATAACTTGATCCTTCCAAATCATATCCAGTACAAATTCAAATACTGATGCTATTCTTAGCATCTACACAAAATTAATACATAAATAAAGAGAGTGACCAAGCGATCAAGTTGCTTTCTTTAGTAGTACCATCACATAGTTTTGGAATTGAAACCTGGCTGTGGAACACTCCATTTTACCAGCTGTAAATGGGTACAAAGTTGTGCGCTCGAACTAGGGAAGGCAAAGGCAGCGAGGAAGGGGACTAGTCGCCTTAACCTCGTAAACTGGGATCTTCCATGATAAAGTTTCTAACACTTCATTTCCCTACGACAATCTCTGCCATGGGACTGCCTTTATCTTCGTAAGCGATAAAGCAATATGATAAATATCTCTTCATTAGGCTGTGGGGCTATTTGTGATTAATTTTTGTACAAGCAACAATCATCCACAATGCACATGTTTAGATCATATAAAAATACAATACATTATATCAATGACTATTATACAGGCATATTTTGTGAATTCTATATGAACCTGAAATAACAAATATTATACACGGTAGTTATCATAATTTCGCTTACCCTCAGACTTCAGATACTGGACTTAAAAATGTTTCTGGCGATCCGCTCACAATTCATGGATAGTGGCGAAACTCTGCCTCCAGTCTGTCTCAAACCTTTTTCGTTGTCTGTGTCTCAGTTTACCGGTACGCTTTATATACGATAGCGCGGACGTATCGGAGAGTACCGACGTCACAGCTTAGACCTAGACCTAAAAAATCCTTCCCGAACAGTGATTTCGGCCGATCTGTGCGTCAACGGAATTTTTGCCTTTCTCATTCTCGGCATATATAATATCCATATTGTTCCATCTTATCTAGTTTTATACAGCTGATAAAACTCTATCTTCCTATCCATGTAAATTCCCAAACTGTTATTTGTTGATTTTAATATTTCGAACAGAAGTGGGTTTACCAGCTGTTAGCGTAACTGTGGGCAGCCGAAATACGCATATATCTCCGAAAATGAGAACTTCCTACCGTTCCTTAGTGAAGGAATATGGCTGAATCAATAATGACCACCTTAGTAAGCGAGTATTTGCGTGACGTGATGAGGCCAAAAATGACAGGGGTTGATGATCGCACTGGACCACAAATGGTTTGCCATACAAATAGGGTTGAAACTTATTGATGGCCCACACCAATGCTAAACATTCCCTCTCTATAGTAGAGTAATTCTTTTCTGCCGCGTTCAACTTGCGGCTGGCATAAGCAACAGGAAACAGTTCCTCATTCTGGGTCTGAGATTTTTGCAAAAGCGCGGCCCCAATTCCTACATTGCTTGCATCAGTCCGTACTATAAACTCTTGCGTCAGATCTGGTAACTTCAGAATAGGCCTACTAGTGAGTCTATGCTTCAATTCTGAATATGCATGCTCACACTCTGCCGTCCACTTTATTGTGTCAGGTTTTCCTTTCTTTGTCAGATCCGTCAAAGGTGCACATAAGGTGTTGAAGTCTTTGATGTACTTTTGATAGAATCCTCCTAAGGATACGAACGACCTCACATCCTTTTTTGTCTGTGGTCTAGGCGCATTCCTTAACTTTTCTATATTTTTGGGATCAGGAGACATGTTTCCATGACAAATTGTATGTCCCAAAAATTCTAATTCCTGACATCCGATTACACACTTTGTTGGGCGAGCAGTCAAACCTGCCTCTCTGAGTCTACCCAGTAACATTGATAGAGAATGTAGATGATCCTCAAATGTTTCCGTGGCTATGAGAATGTCATCCATAAAGTTGGTGATGTTAGAGTTGTTCAAGGGTTCCAGCAATTTCCTCATCATCCTTGAAAATACGCTTGGTGCGTTTTTCAACCCGAATGGTAGTACATTAAATTCGTAGTGACCATCCGAAGTGCTAAAAGCCAGCATGTGTCGGATCTCGGGTTTGACAGGAATCTGGTAATATCCCTTACTTAAATCGACCTTAGAGAAATATTTCGCAGTACTTAGCGTCGAGAACAGCTGATTGGTATCTGGTAATGGATCAGCTTGGGTTTCAGTGATCGCATTCAATTTCCGGTAATCGATACAGAGTCTGTGTTCTCCACTTGGTTTTCTCAACAGTACAACACTTGAACTGTAAGGTGATTCTGACTTGGAAATGATTTGTTCTTGCAACAGATAATCAATTTCCTCCTTCAATGCCTGTGCCTTGGCATATGGTATAGGGTAGGTCTTCATGCAGATAGGTGTTGGATCGATGACCTTCATATCATATGTCAATAAGTTGGTGCATCCTGGTTTATCAGTTAACACATCTGCATGTGTTTTTAAAACCTCTTTAACTTGCTCCCTCTGTTCCTGAGTTAACTGAGTACTAATTTTGACTTGTTCATATGTCTCAGTCGGTCTTAATGGATACTCTATTGAGGTAAGTGGTTCATGCTTCATTTCGGTTGCGATGGCCAGAGTCATCATATGAGCTACCTCCGTTGATGTCCTGTCATAATATTTCTTTAACAGATTAACATGGTACACCCTTTCTTTGCCCTTCTTGTCAATTTTGTAATTAGTCCTCGATATTTTCTCTAGCACGTTATATGGACCCTGCCAACCAATCTGCAGTTTGTTGTTACTGCTGGGCAATAGAAGAAGCACTTTTTCTCCAACAGCAAGTTCCCTATCCTTTGCTTTCTTGTTATAGTATTCAGTATGTTTCTTTCTGGCTCTGCGAAGATTGTCATTAGCCAATTTCCAGCCCATTTTCAGTCGAGTGGTCAACTCATTTACATACTGAATTGATGAGGTGACACTTTCCTCTGCCTTCTCATCTGTCCAAGTCCGCAGTAATGCTTCCAGTGGACCTTTTATAGGCCGACCAAACAACAATGTGGCCGGTGCCATTCCTGTGGAATTGTGTGGGACTTCCCGGTATGCGAATAATGCAGCGGGTAAGTATACATCCCATGTTTCAGGTTTTTCACTTGCCAGCTTCCTGAGAATAGAAATGAGCGTACCGTTGAACCGCTCGACTTGACCATTTCCTTGTGGGTGATAAGGAGAGCAATGATAATGTCTGGCTTGAAAAATCCTGAACACTTCTTGGGTTAGCTTTCCCTTGAACTGGGAACCATTGTCCGTCAATATTTGATGTGGAAAGCCTAACCGGGTGAATATTGTCAACAATGCCTCTGCCACATGCTTAGAATCTATAGATACCATGGCTACGGCCTCTCCCCACATAGAGCATGTATCAACTAGAGTTAAGATATAACTATTCCTTCTCTTAGTCCTAGTGAGGGGTCCAACAATATCCACTGCAACTCTCTCGAATGGGGTACCCATGATTGGCATTTCCCCTAGAGTTGCTGGTGCAGTCCCATGCTTGGGGGCTACCCGTTGACACTCTGGACAAGATTTCACATATCGTTTGATATCTTCCGTGATCCCTGGCCAGTAATAGTGACAAGCTATCCGTTGACTTGTGGCACCAATTCCCATGTGTCCACTAAATGGAATAGCATGTGCGAGCTCCATAACTTTCTCCCTGTATGACTTTGGTACTACCAGCTGTCCATGTCCTTGCGGTCCTGTACCAGCTTTTCTATACAGTAGTCCATTTTTCATATACAAGTCTCCTTTTTCTGGAGGGTTATGGGCCTTTGGCAATTTGCCAAAACAAGGCTTCAATGTGTCATCTTCTGATTGAGCCTGTTTCATCTGCTCTGGCTGAGTATTGTTAGGATTTTCCTCCTCGTTTTTGGTGCTCGACCTGGTCTGGACTGCCGCCAGGACAACAGGTTTTACTGGGTCACCCAAAAATACATACCTACACCCCAATATCAGCGGGTATATAGGGTCATCTATCACTGCGGCTGTTATCACTCCTTCCACGTAGCGAGATTTCACATTGATCCTAGCTATAGGAAGTGTCATGGTTGCTGTTCCCTTAGTTGCCCCTTGTATTTCCACGGTGTCTGTGGTAATTTGATCAGAGTGCACTAGGGTTGAACTCACAACTGAGTCGAAATCCAGGCCGGTATCATATAAGCACATGACTCGATTGCCGTTCACGGTTACGAGCTCACTCACAGGGGGATGACGGAGGCTATTCTGACTCCCTGTCAGTTCCATCATATCTGTCCTATTCCCTGTTGCTAAACATGCAGCGTGATGAGGGGTTTTTTCCTCCCACATTCATCAGTGTTGTGGTTGCTCATCTTACAAAATTTGCACCACTTATCTCCCTGTTTGTAGGGTTTCTTTTCCTGAGTCTGAGGGTTCTTGTCCTTATTATCAAATCTTGGCTTATTTCTGTATGGATGATCCTTCTGGTCAAACTGGGTATTCTGCGGTGGTGGCTTATATCCTTCTACCTGCTTCCTTTTTGTTCCTACCAATTCAGCTTGAGCTGCTTGGTATCTCTCTGCGCATTTCAAAATGTCTTCCAGCCTCTCTGCTCCTTGTTCCATAAGGAATTTCCTCATTTCTTGAGACATGGAATCTTTCACTTGCTCTAACATAACCATTTCTTTCAGATCCTCGTATGTTTTCTGATACTTACCTAAACTACTCCATTTCAACAAATACGTTTCTAGCCTAGCTGAGAACTGGTTATATGTTTCTCCAGGTAGAGGTTTAGATGTTCTAAATTTCTTCCTATATGCCTCTGAGTTCTTTTCATAGCGGATCAGTAAGGCTTGCTTTAGTATCTCATAATTTTCCTGATCTTCTTTGGGGAGTTTCAGAAACACATCATATGCAATACCTCTCAATCCCTGGGATAACTTTAGACTCCATTTTTCCTTTTCCAGTCCATATGTAGAGGCTAGCCTTTCATACCTATCCAGGTATGACTCAATTGCGTCCTCCTTTTCAACAAATGGATCTAGGTGGAAGTTCATGGCTCCATTTGCTGTGTTCTGAAAAGAGCTATTCGCAGAATGAGGTGAGCTATTACCATGGGTGATAGTCCCAGCCTGAAGTTCAAGATCAAGCTGTCTCATTTTCAGCTCATGGTCTCTCTCTGCTTGTAACCTCCTTTCTTCTCTCTCGGCTTCTAATTTCTTGGCTTCTCTCTCCGCTTCTAATTTCTTGGCTTCTCTCTCTGCTTCTAATTCTAATTTCTTGGCTTCTCTCTCTGCTTCTAATTTCTTGGCTTCTCTCTCTGCTTCTAATTGCTTTGCTTCTCTCTCGGTGTACTTTTCACATTCCGTCGTGACATACCGGATCAGAGCGTCACCATCCATGCCAAGCTCTTTTCCCACCTGCAGTGTAGCAGACCTAAATTTGACCAAGTCAGCCATGATGTATCTGTAGTCTAGTAGGGCAAGTGATCTTACTCAAACTAATTTACTACAATATAATTAACTTAATTAAAATTAAAGTTAATTAAACTGACTTCACCATATATGAAACAGCTTTCTTTATCTGTACTCAATGGTACTCCTAAAAAATTATATATTTCCTACTATGTTAACTCTTTCCAAAAATTTTCAAAAAAAAAAAAAAAAAATTTTCTACACAGCAGAAATAGAAAGTTGGCTCAGGAATATCAAAGATATATCCCGCAGACGAGCCCCCACTATGGCGGAAGGTTATTTAAAATTATTTATTTATGTAAGAGTATGCCAGTAAAGAGTTCTGACCTTACAAGTAATACCCCAGTCTTAGAAATAAGCACTGGTGTATTGTTATCATAAAAATAGTCAGACTGTGAAAACCCTGGCCCAGTTGGTAAGAAGTAGTACCAGGATTTAAGGTGTCTCCTCCCTGTGACTATCTTATGATTACTTATACTCTAGGGCAGTGGTGGCCAAGCTAAGGTTGGCCGAGGGCCAGATTATGGTAAAGGGTAACACCCGAGGGCCAGACCTATAAAATCCTTAAAAAATAACGTTCTGATATTTAGTTTTACATATATAATGAACCACGTACAGAAAGCAACGGCAAACTACTGTACTGCACATCTGGCAAGACATGTATACCAGTCTTCGAACTGAAATTACTGTAAAAAAAATATAATGAATCTGTTGTTTTAATTTGTTTTGTAATATGACATGTAATTATTTATTTCAAACATTCATTTGTGTGCTATTTCATTGTGAAGAGTGTGGCTTCGATCAACAATAAGTGGCCGGCCAAAACAGGTTGGCGGGCCAGTCAAAACTGGTTGGCGTGCCGGATCTGGCCCGCGGGCCGTAGTTTGGCCACCGCAGCTCTAGGGGATAAGTAAAATGTACATTCACTGAAACCACAAATGGAAGAAGTGAATAAGTCCTTTACAGATATCAGACTTGGTACACCAACTAGTAGTTGGAAAAGAGCATACACATATATAGTTAAAAGTTCACACAATTACTATTATTGTCTGTTTAGACTTCATTCATTTTAAATTGTGGTTTTTAGCCTCTGATAAATGTCATCAACTACACTATTTATTGTGTTTGATATATTGTGGTAGTCAGTCTGTCCTAAGTGTTATCTTTCACTTGATACTGCTGACACGGAACTGTCCTTTGCTGATATCAGACTTGGTAGACCCAACAGTAGGGATGCCAATGACCAGTTGAAGTTCACTCTTTGGGGTCCTGCACTTTTGTGGGATTGCCTCGGATGAACTACACCGGCTTCTGATACTGGACAGTCTGGTTTGAGTTATTTCATGGAACCTGCAACATATCAGCCTTGGCTAGTATCTGGCTAGACTTGTAGTTGACTAGCACAGATGTCAGACCAGTCAGTCATCAGATGTCAAAGTTATACAGTCATAGCAAGTAACATCATTTCAATTATACAGAATTAATATTAACATATCAGTAATAAACATCTCTGGTTTATTCCGCTCCTATACATCCCTTTCTGATCTATAACTTGATCCTTCCAAATCATATCCAGTACAAATTCAAATACTGATGCTATTCTTAGCATCTACACAAAATTAATACATAAATAAAGAGAGTGACCAAGCGATCAAGTTGCTTTCTTTGGTAGTACCATCACATAGTTTTGGAATTGAAACCTGGCTGTGGAACACTCCATTTTACCAGCTGTAAATGGGTACAAAGTTGTGCGCTCGAACTAGGGAAGGCAAAGGCAGCGAGGAAGGGGACTAGTCGCCTTAACCTCGTAAACTGGGATCTTCCATGATAAAGTTTCTAACACTTCATTTCCCTACGACAATCTCTGCCATGGGACTGCCTTTATCTTCGTAAGCGATAAAGCAATATGATAAATATCTCTTCATTAGGCTGTGGGGCTATTTGTGATTAATTTTTGTACAAGCAACAATCATCCACAATGCACATGTTTAGATCATATAAAAATACAATACATTATATCAATGACTATTATACAGGCATATTTTGTGAATTCTATATGAACCTGAAATAACAAATATTATACACGGTAGTTATCATAATTTCGCTTACCCTCAGACTTCAGATACTGGACTTAAAAATGTTTCTGGCGATCCGCTCACAATTCATGGATAGTGGCGAAACTCTGCCTCCAGTCTGTCTCAAACCTTTTTCGTTGTCTGTGTCTCAGTTTACCGGTACGCTTTATATACGATAGCGCGGACGTATCGGAGAGTACCGACGTCACAGCTTAGACCTAGACCTAAAAAATCCTTCCCGAACAGTGATTTCGGCCGATCTGTGCGTCGACTGAATTTTTGCCTTTCTCATTCTCGGCATATATAATATCCATATTGTTCCATCTTATCTAGTTTTATACAGCTGATAAAACTCTATCTTCCTATCCATGTAAATTCCCAAACTGTTATTTGTTGATTTTAATATTTCGAACAGAAGTGGGTTTACCAGCTGTTAGCGTAACTGTGGGCAGCCGAAATACGCATATATCTCCGAAAATGAGAACTTCCTACCGTTCCTTCTTATATGCAGTTATACACAATCCTTCCCTGTACTGAAATGTAAAATCTTTTTCATACTGATTCCCTTCTGCTTTTATTTATCCTTGGCGATTTCCTCTGTCTGATACACATTTCGCTGATACGCCGCCATTTTGAAAGCGGTCAATCGATCGTAGACGGTTTTATAAATCTACCTGAAAACGTTTGCAATGACTTGCAACCAATTTTGCGACAGTGACATAGGAGATCATGTATCTCCACAACTTCCTGTCTCCAGTACAATTTATCAATTCTGTTGTTGACTTCTTTCCATACCACGATGTCAAACTGTCCAGTATTTGCTCTCTTTGTCTTCCCTTATCTCTTTTTCCTTCAATCTTACCTGTTGTTACGATATATTCCAGCTTTCCTCTTCTCATAACGTGCCCAAAAAAGTGGATTGATTCTTTCTATCTTGTGAAATGTTTCCTTTGTGCATTGGCCTCTTTCAGGACATCCTCATTATTCTTGTTTTTGGCTGTCTATGGTATTCTTAACATTATTCTGTAAAATCACATCTCTGTGGTCTCCCTACGTGTTTACTAATTGTCCATGACTAACTCCCATATGTCATTTGGGAGTTCGGCCTACATATGAGAGTGCATTTGTACGCGACAATTAGGCCTACAAACCTTTTCTTAATTTTGTCAGAATACTGTTTAGATGCAATGCCATTCTCAGTTAAGGACGCGTAGGGCACGATAAGAGAAAGAAGCAGAATAGCTCGGCAGACGTCTACCATTATGGATTATTCTCTTGGCGTACAGGTACGGGATAAATACTTGACGTTTTCAAACACCCAAACAACGGAAGCTGCCATGTTTGTCAAGGACAATCACTCTTGGTCACTGGCTGAATATTTTAATGTCCTATGCACCAGTGTTGCCACTCAAGTTCTAGAGATAAACCCAGATGCTCTTCTAAAAAAAAAAACCCAGAAATACCCAGAATATTTTATGCCTCAAATACACGGGATAGACGATGCTTACATAATCTTTTATGTGCATCTTTAGCACAAATAATCTGTGTGCTACCAATTTTTATGTATTTCTTCTTTTTTTTTTTTTTTAATTACCAAAAATTCACAATTAAATAAAAATGATTTTAATAACACCCCAATATATGAACTCTTGAAAATGAGATATTTTAACAGTAATATACTTACATTAGTTACATTAACAAAATGTTCCTCAAATTAGATATAAAATGTTAGTTGTAACTTGTTACTGTTGAAAAATGTCACTTGTCAGAGACTCGGCATCCATGTCGACAACTTCTCCTTCGTCAAGATCATATGGGACCCAAAGACGCAGCAATAGAGAATGAAGTCAGCGACCCATAGCTTGACTGCTTGCGTCAGGGTCAGCGAACCAGAGCTGACCAAGACCCTACTCCACCTCCACGTGGTGGTCCTGGAAACAGGCTGCATCACTGCAGTCTGGCTGAGAGAGTAGGGATCGAAGAGGGAAGGCAAACCCGGTCCCAAAAAATGCCGTCCTGAAGTCGGATGTGCCGGCCGAAAGACGCAGATATCTCAGCTCCGCTGTAAACAGACACAACGCAACCAACGTCCTTTTCAGGACGAACGAGGAAGAGGAAGAAGAAGATATGCATGAACTGACAACGTGGAATCTTGATTGTGAAGTTCCAAAATCTTTGCATATGTGGGCCGACAACGTCCTTCACGCACATCTTCAACCACGCTTTTACTAGGATTAAACTTATGACAAACTCCGTCTTTGGCAACTGCTTGCCTGGCTAGTATTCGATTGGAAACGGTTTCACACAAAAGCTTGTTGGTTTGTTTAGTTTTAACTAAGTTAACCTTCGAAAACACAATTTCGACGCATGCTGAGGAGTGAGGTAGTGCCATAAGCGTGCACATGAGGTCAGCCAAAACATCAAATTTCTTCTGGTTATTAGCATCTGTTACTTGTTGCAGTCCCAGTCAGAATGCGGGCTGATCCTCATCCACTAGATGTCCAAGATCTTTTCGGTACGATGCCAGTTCTCGCCATTGATCAGACAGACGATCAAGGCTCTCTTCTGAAACAACTGTTGGGAACTGCGCTGCTAATGGAATGATAGAAGGTTTGTTGATATCGAGAGCTTGCTTTGGATCCAACAGCTGCATTTGCGCCAAAATACTGTTTTGTTCAAGTGGGAACCTGCGTCGTACTGTATTTGAGTACAAAGTTCAATCAGGTATGTAGAGATGGCTACTTTGTGTATGTGTCGAAACAATGCTTCGAAACAGCATCGACTCCGAAAGTTTGACACACAGCCTGCTTGTTGTTTCGACACAGTTTCAGTTCCTGTCTGCCTCGCTGTTTTGCAGAGACACACTGTCTCACTGTCTCACCTTCCGTGGGCCTTTGTAAAATTTGAATCAACCGTTCGGAACATTAGTATGGAATATCAAACATGTCATATTTTTCAGGGATGTGTTATGATGACTTGATTTTACAAGTGATATTATTTTTGCTGAGAAGTTATAGACACTGGAAATTGTGTCAGTGCTGCAGTTGTCAATGTTTTAGGCACTATGTTAAAGTTGAAAGTGTCCGTGTGTTCGTATAAATGTAATGGACACTTTATTAACTCTGCTGATATCTGTGTACTCGGTGTGGATTTGAATCATTGTCTACCAAAACTAGCTTACTCTAGTTTGATATCATGTGTTATTATTACTGTTATTATTATTGTTGTTTTTTATTATTTTCACATATACTGCAGCTATCAACATATCTCCGTTTTATTTCATCATAATGAAGACTTGTATAAAAATATTGAATTGTGGTCACACGAAATGGCATAGATTTTCACACACGACAGTAGCGCGCAAGTAAAAACAGTTCATGTATAGTAATGTATACTGTCTATTAGAGACTTCTTTCTCCCCGATACGGGCAATAGTGCCGTTGTGTCGACACACTGTTTCGATACAGTTTAAATCACTGAGCCGACTGTCTCGAAACAGCGGAGTGTGTCGATTTGCCCACCTCTACAGGTATGCCAATGCATCCTTGCGAAACTGGATTTATTTATCTCGTAACGGTTGTCGCATTAACTGCGCTTCACATCGTCCACCCAGCTCAATGTAATTCAGTTTCTTGCGCACCTGTACATCCGAAGTATCAATGTCGGCAAGAGTGCGATGTTCATGCTGCAATACTTCCTGCCTAATAAACATACTGAGAAGAAAACGATACTCTCTTGTTACACTCGTGTACACTTTGTGAAGACGGAAGTTCTCGGACTGGAATTCCATGTTCATGACGTTAACTTTACCCAGTAAGTAGCCGACAAATAGAAACATGTGCTTCGTGCCAGCAGTGTTCATCGTCTGCAGGATTTGCCCCGTTGTCCACTAAAGCTTCGGATTGGAAATACAAGTGCAGAGCATCCCATTGCTCAAGGATCCTCTCAATGACTGCTTCACGGGACAGCCAGCGTGTTTCACACAGTTTCAACAATTTATGTTTCTGGGCCTGAACTACATCTTGTATTAACTGGAACTGTAGATTTCTTTTACTACAACGCAAAAAATAGAAGCAGACATTCTTTATGAAAATTTCAAGCCAAAACGGTAGGTGGTTGCTGGCATCATTTGCACAAGGTGCAAATGAATGACAAACACAGCCGAGAACAAAGACATGTGGAATCTCTTTCTTCAGATGTGCCTGTAAACCACTTGCAGTCCCCATCATGTGGCACAGTTGTCTGCAGCAAAACCAATGACGTTACTAAGCGGGATTTCATGCGTGCTCAACAATTTCTTAACAACTGTAAACATGCCAAGACCAGTCCCATCCTCCACCTCAATGAGGTCTAACAGTGAATCAACTACTTTTTTTTTTGTTTTTGTGTCACAGAATCGCACAACGACTGCCAACATCTGGTTCGTAGAAATATCAGTACTCTCATCAACGATTATAGAAAATTTCTGATTTCTGCAAATGTTTATAACGTCAAGCCGCTCAAAATGAGCAATGCCGTACTGCATCACATAGGCAGCCTTCAGCTTCAGTGACATATTTTGAGCAATTGTGCTGTCAGGAAATATCTGCTTGCAACATTCAATCAAATGATCAGCTCGCGAAAACGGAGTATTATGTTCTGCCATGAAAGCCGACAACACTATCTCCGCTTTAGCAGTTTTGTCTTGGAGACAGGGCTCTTTTGGTTTGATGAAAAACTTGTTAATGTTCAGAGTTTTGCTTTTGGCTTCGAAGTTTTTCATGTGCTTCTGTGTGCTTTTATGTGTCAATAAAGCTGTTTTGTTGGCATTAGTTAATGTACAGGAACAGACCGTACAAATCGCAGCATAGCGGTTACTAGAGTTCGGCTTTATCCAATCCTTCAGTTCGCTGCCTGTTAGCCATTCCGCACAAAAAGCCTGCTGATACCATGGCTTCACTTTTTTACGCGGTGGCGTGTGTGTCGTCATGCTGCTACAACTACCAAGCGTACCTTCATCGTCGCTCATTTTATAATCTTATAATTAAAAAAAACCAATATGCTGTTTATCTGCTTAAGTCTAATAATGTAAAAAGAAGACTTTATAACACATCGCAAAAATGACCGAGTATTGCAGATGACAGCCATTAACAGAATAACAGGAAATAGATAGCTGATGTAAACGAGTCAAAAAAACAACGTCATTGATGTGGTTAAAAACAAGAATTAAATTTAAGTGGAATAAAAAATATATAGCACATAATGTTTGACATTTAATTATAATATAAATATAATGTATAATGCTCAGTGCACAGAATATACATACATTGTAAATGCCAATTGTCAAATATACCCAGATTAATGCAGATTTTGAAAAAAATTACCCAGATACCCAGACGGAAGCCCAAAAACCCAGATCTAGTAAGAAATACCCAGCTGTGGCAACACTGCTATGCACACATTGAAAGTTGTGCATTACCGATGGACCATGTGTCTATGTTGAACGGAGCGCGCCTCGCCAAAACGAGGCATAATTAAATGTTATTGTTAAAAAAAACAATTTAGTGGGCGACATTATAACAATTATACCCAGTGTTGTCATGTCGAGTGTCGTAGATTTGCGATAGGTGAATTAAGACTTGGTTTGGTCCCTTCTGAATAGCAATAGAAACAAGTGATAGCTCAGTGGGAGATGATAAAATAGAAATAGATTTCACGAGTGAGATGGAGGAAATATATTAGAGTCGGTCTCTGACCCTCGAGATGATTTCTTTCAGTCAGCCTATCATCTACAACAGATTAAGATTTGTCAGACCGTCTAGTATAATATATATATATATCCCTCACATACACACACACATAAGTGACTACAATAGACACACAGACGTGAAACTATGACAGTGGAAATATAGATAATTGGGAACGAACTGACCGACACACTGGAATAAGTTTATGTGAATTTTAATTATCATAATAAAATTCCATCACAACACATAAAATTACATCAAACATATACAAATAGTCATAAAGTCAATGAATTGCTACAAGAATGATAGACCCATTGGTATGATCTTTTCCCCCGATGTATAGCCCACAGTCCTGTTAGAAGAAAAGTGATAGCCCCAAAGGGTCACGGATACATATGCTGTAGTCTAAGATTTCCCTTTAAAGGTGTGAACAGGCTTTGATACTCTGATCAATCCTAAGGAAAATATTGTTAGCAACATAAACTTGCATAAAGAAATTTAAGACAGCAAAATGGATGCCAAAATACAACAATAAAGGAATCACTCAGTCCTGCATTCACTCTATTCAGTCAGCCGTGATCACTAGCTTTCGTTCGTACTTACAGCTTTGGTAGCAACTTCTGGACAAACAATTTTTAGGACATGCACATACAGAATCTCCGATGTTAGTCTTGGCCAAAGAAACCCCAGCTCCACAAAGATAGGTTGAATTCACTACTTCAGGGAACGTTTTCTTGGTTATACTTAAATTTAGGATATCTGGTTCTGTCACATTAAAATTGTCCAGGCACGAACGTTAACAGCGAGCAAAGTGTCAATAGCTTAGATTTCTAGTGGCTAGGAATGTCAGGTCGGTGCCTTCTCTCAATATAGGACTTTATTTGGTCACACAACAACTAGTTAAAACTCCGTCGGAATGTTACTGATAGTAGTATTTTACTTGCCACAAGGGCTGAAAATGTACTAGAGTTTTTTTCTCAGGAAGAATTAAATCTGCCGCGATAGGCCCGTTATTTCATTTAATCTTAAAGTTCATGTAAGGGGTACTCTGTCGTTCTGGATGCCAACGCAATGCCAGACAGGTTTTACTTTATACACCCAAGTCTTTAAGAAAAAAAGTTTTTGTTCTTCACAGATATTTCTCATGTACTAACACGCTGGTAGAGTTGGGCTACCCCAGTTTCACTGAATAAAGAGAAAACAACATATAAAATACTTATACATACTATTCCTCGGTTATAACTTACATTATAAACTGCAAGCGTAGAGCTTGTCTTATCGTTTAAATCTCCCGTGAAATAAGTTATATTCATAAAATCAATCATCATGAATTAGAAATACATACGTATTTCGTCAATACTCAATGATGAATCAGTGCAGTTATAAGTTAGTTTAAAATATTCTCGACTGATTATTAGCAGTTTAATTAAATTCATTAATAGCCGAATGAGTTTAAACTAGAAATTATAATTTATTCTGCTTTCCACTGTAACATGTCGACTAGCGAATATAACAGACTTATAAATAAAAGTTCTTGCACAGAAATCTAACTAGTTTTTTTTTTTTTTTTTTTTTTTCGTACGCCCGCTTATACTCGAGGCGAAATCTCAGGTTATTATTTTATGTCTAACCTGACATTGATTTTACGTGAGTATCCCTTTATTTCTAATCTAACTAGTAAAATGAAATAAGCGGTTATCACTGAATCACTCAATACTACTAGATATATAATAATATTTACCTCAACACAGAACTACTAAGAACTAAATCCACTTCGACCAACTAAATGATGCTTCTATTAACAGAGATCTTTAGGAATCGAAAGCTAGGTGGCAATCGACCAACTAACTGATGCTTCTATCAACAGAGATCTTTAGGAATCGAACGCTAGATCGTTCTCGTCTTGACTGCGGAGTACTGAGTGAATGAAGTCTAAAACTCTGGTTTATATCTTAAACAGACAAAGGATGCGCGCTATTTTCAAAAACCCCCGTCTCCCCCTCTCCTCTTAACACTTTACATTAACTTAGACGCTGGCCATAACTGCCAAAACGCGTCTTCACACCTACTACGACATGTCTCATTTCTGAGCGCTAGCAGATTGGCGCCTTCCACACCTCACGCCGAGAAACTCCGAAGAAAAACTCGTGTCAGCTTGAAAATGTAGACAAATGTCTGCTCTCTATGTCTGACGAGGCGAATTCTCACACTATTTCGTTCACAATCCAGAGACTGACATATTACGCAATAAAATGCGTTTCTAAATGAGAAAAGAAACAGGCGAAAGTTTGAATGGGAAAGTAATATTTTGTCGCAAACGAACGAATACGAAAAACAGGAAAAGGATAAAAGAGCGATAATGAAGTAGAGGACACAGGTAGAAAAGAAAAGAATATAGAAAATTTATTGATCATAAATCTCTATGCGACATCGAGTCAATCCACTCGAACTCGAATCGGACTTAAGTCACCACAACGACTCGACTCACAAGTTTTATATCCGGGACTTGCCTAATTATTTTTTGCACCAATTCGAGACTTGTACTTTGAGATTTGTTAGGAAATGATCATCGACGTCCTTTGTGCTCCTTATGGAGCAGGGAGCCAGCACTGCAGCTGATCCCCTTGGGTTTACTCTATTGGACTGAGTGGAGGGACGAAATGATGCCATATTCAGATATCGGAAATCAGAGTTATTGTCTTGAATTCGCCACACTATATATTCTCATTATAACCCATCAGAGGGTGAACATGGATTTTAAAAAAAACAACAACAACAACAAAAGTCCCCTTGCAGTAAGCCTACACCAAGCAGTCACATACTCTTGCAGTAATGGCTTCTGTGGTAATTTATTTTAAATGTGGAGGTTGCCAACCCTTGCATAGCTAGGCGGGGTTGTCGCACGGAAGGTCCTGGTTTCGAGTCCTGGGTAAGCCACTCGCGTCTGTTGTTTTTCTGTTGTCTAGTGTTCTACTTCTTTATTTCTTACGAGTGCCTGAAAACATACCTTTATGTTTGTCTAATATTTAAATACCTAATCCCCGACTGTTGTGTTGTCGCATTTTCAGGCAAGAATAAAAAGGCAAACCATTTTGTAACATTGGTCAATTGTTGAAATCAAACATGCGGTAATAATCCAGAATGAAATTGGCTGCATACACAGCAACTCATTTTATATTGCATTAGCAAATATCCAAAGTTACAAAGTCAAACATATGCAAATAATCCATAAGGAATCTGATCGGGCTCACTCATAGACGGTGGAAACTTTACCGTGATGAAATCTTATATCCTTAGATTCTCCATTATCAAGCTTATAGAATAATAAATAGAATGGCTTCCATGAAGAGAATAATGCGTTCTTCTTCATACAATCCCCGAATCAAGACTAAAAAAAACACACTCTGGACACACATTAGCGAGACTATCCGCGTCTCGAAGCTCTGCCAGATACATACTGACCGAGATTATAGTTTCTCAGTACAACTCAGTAAATCTTCGTTCAAGCGCGAACTAACAGCTTGAGGTGTGAGCTCAGCACCCGTATCTCTCCCCCAACTACTACTAAGAACATTTGAACACTTTCTTTATTTTTAAAAAACTAACACATACTCAGTTGAGCTATGTTCAATAAATATAGCGTACAAAGAACACAAGTAAAAAATCATCTCATATCTTTAAACGTGTTTACTCGCGTGTCTATAACAAATCAGACCCGTACGTAATAATCCCAAACACTTAACTCCTACTCAAAAACATGACTTAACAGTATGGAATCAGTTTTACAGATTCACGGTACGTGGAAAACATGGGCTGACCTTTTGTCAACCACAGTTACAAGCAGGCGATAAAGACAAGAAATAGAGAAGTGCACAACATACAGTAAATAGAGAAGTGCACAACATACAGTAATAGAGAAGTGCACAACATACAGTAATAGAAAAGTGCACAACATACAGTAATAGAGAAGCGCACAACATACAGTAATAGAGAAGTGCACAACATACAGTAATAGAGAAGTGCACAACATACAGTAATAGAGAAGTGCACAACATACAGTAATAGAGAAGTGCACAACATACAGTAATAGAGAAGTGCACAACATACAGTAATAGAGAAGTGCACAACATACAGTAATAGAGAAGTGCACAACATACAGTAATAGAGAAGTGCACAACATACAGTAATAGAGAAGAAAACAGAGACGGAAATATGACATAACATGAAGAGGATAAAGAAGACATGGAAAGGATCTTGAACAGACGGCACAAACAAGAAAGACTCGGCATGTCTTCGTTGAAGACCTATGCCCTGCAGGGAGCTTGCTTTCTGAGTTTATATTTTTTTAATACCACTGTCTATATCAAGAACAGTGTTTATATTGCTGCCTAAATACATCTATGTGAGTCAACGTCATGTAGGGTAATTTTTGTGTAAGTGCATTGTAGCTACCATTTATTCTTATTTATTTTCATATTTTTTGTCTTTTCTCCTGTGCATTTTCAGACCCAACTGCTGTGAACTCTCAGCAATCTTTTTTTAAAGAAAACATATCCCGCTCAACCCTTAATAGGTTAAAATCAGGATTTGTTTTTGTTGTTGTTTGCGTTCGCTCTCAGCCATATCTCACTCTTACAATGCTGGCCGTTAGTTTTGTGCGGTAAGTACGTTGTGTCGTAGTTTACAGCTGGGCTGCGATATCTGCGCCGTTCGGCCCGACACATCCGATTTCAGCAAGCAATTTTTACGGGTTTGCTTCCATGCCACCTCCCGCCTATATGTATGCTATTCCTTATATCCATCCAATAGTGCAGTGAGGTGGCTGCATCAGTGAACGTCATTGGAACCCTAGACGCAACTCTGCCCCAGATCTGGGAGGCCCCGTTTCTGGGAACACCCCACACAGCCAATTGAGGTACCGTTCGCCGTTTGGAACTTGGAAATTAGGATATATAGTGTAGTTGTTTCAAGATAGTAATTTTTTTCCTATATCAAAATATGGTATAATCTCCCACTTGCACTCATCCCAAACATAGTAAATCAAAAATGTAAACGTGTGTGAATGTATAAGTGTGTGCAAAAAGTCTCTCACAACGGCCATGTTGTCAACAAGGCAGAGTAGGGTGAGAAAGCCCGGGGTACAACCAGCTGCCATCATCAACAATCATTACCAGATCCCCTCCAGAGTCTCACTTTCCCGTCACACCATCACTGATTCTTATATACAGGGCCGGATTTAGCCATAAGCTAAATAAGCTACATCTTAGGGCCTCACAGTCTGAAGGGGCCTCTCTTGCCAAGTTCAGTTGTTGCACGGCCTTATTCTCTCATACCAATTGCCAAAAAAGGGGCCTCGACAGCTTCCTATAGCTTAGGGCCTCGCCATATCTAAATCCGGCCCTGTCTAAACATTAATTTTTGTTCATGTTATGTATTGTTTTACTGTATTGTGCAATTCTCTAGGTTTGTCTCAACACCTGTTCTCAACACCTGTGGAAGATTCACATGCCCGCAAATAATCTAATAGTGGTTTTCTCTATTGCTCATACTTTCTACATTTTAGTAGGAGGTGCTTTATATTCCTCTAGACACTCTGCACAATAAGGCTCTTCTATTCTAAAATAGCTAATTCCTAGTTGCAGTCTAAAAGTAGTTTCTTATTGCCAGGAATCTTAGTTCTCTAGATACCTGACACGTTTTCGTTGGAGCCCTAAACAACTTATATGCATGTTGTCATTAACTTTTTTTAAATTTGATAGCACGTAAAACGTGTTATATCCCCCCTCTCCTCCTCTTCCCCCTCCCCCCCCCCCCCCCCCCCCCCCCCCCCTTTTCCCAGCTTGTGGGCTTAAAAAAGTTACCATACTTTCACTGCTCTATCCTCACGTACTCTGGTCCCGTAAAATTATGTATCATCACGCAAGGGGTAACAATAAACATACCTGTTTGTGTTGATTTTAAGGGCCTTACACAAACCATTGGATTTTGTTTCGTGCATGGGATACCCGGTTCAACCCCATATGGGTTATAATTTGGGTATATGGTGTTCCTTTTTCTATGTAATACATTTCGTTTGTTGCTTTTCCAAACTGTACATACATAAAAGTACATAAATTCTTGTCATGAATTCAGTAATACATTTACTGGTACAGAATAATTTCAATTCCCTCCCATTTATTTGGTATTCTTATTTTGCTTGCAGAAAATATTTCTTTCAGTAACAGATGACATCGTAAGTGTCTAAAAGACAAGTGAATTCTGTAGCCCATAGTTTCACAAACTACTATAGTAAATAACATAATACTAATGTAAATAGCATTATCATGTAAATCTCACGCTAAATGCAAAATAAAGTTACTCTGAATACTTTAATTGTAACCGAAAATTTAGTTGAACATAATAGACTCTGTCCCGAGATGGTAGTTGAGCGCATCCTATTCTGTTCCGCTCTCATCTCATTTCACGAAACAATAAATAATTAATTAATTTAATTTAATAAAAACCACAAACAGTAACTCAATGATGGAATTGTACCAAGACAGTACAGTACAGTACGATACATGACAGCATCTTAATCTAAAAGATGCTCGGGTACATTCCAATCTACCCAGCTGTACATGAGTAGCTGACTAACTGCTCTTGAGTTAGGGTAGACAAAGGCAGCGAGGAAGAGAGCTCCCCCCCCCCCTCACCTCGAAGAAGCCGGACGCAGTATAGTGAATCCTGTAATACTTCACTCCCCTACGTCAGTATCTGTTATGGGATTACTTTATTTTTACACTGAAGAATGAGAAAACGAAGAGCAATTCTCTTTGTCCCGTAAGACGCATCCCATTTTCCTCCACCGATAAGCAATGAACTGTATAATGCTATGCCCTTGCAATCGATAGAGACTGAGGAAGTATAGGGTTACCATATTGTTCGACGCAAAAAGGAGGACAATTCTCAAATTTTAGTAATGAAAAGAAGGACAAGGGAGGCCATTATAGTAAAATTTCTTCAAATTGGAGAACTGATCAAAACACTTCGTATCATCAATGTATACACCTTTTTCCAACACAAATTGTATACCTATTTCTACATCTTTCCAGGAGATACCTTCAAGATCTAGCCAATTAAACCCAGAAAATGCATGAAAAGGCTGCATCCACATTGTTAAATAATATAAACATCCTTCAAACAGTGCTTCTACATTGCACTGAAACTATTGCACCTCAGATTTGTAGCCATCACTTTCCATTTACTTTAGCATGTCCTTCACTTTGAGTGGCATGAAACTGATATCCTTTCTTTCTTGAAGGAGGTCTTGCAAGGATGAAAGGATTTTCATTACATCAATAAGGAAGTTATATTCATTTTCTAATTTGCTAATGTGAGCATGAAATACACTAATTAGGGACTGAACATGCCATAAGTCCTAAAAAAAACTTGTTCAGTACAGCTGGTGGTTTGTTCTGTGAAAGAAAGAATGACTTGAGAGCTGGAAACATTTGTAGAAGTCTTTGAACTGCTGGAAATAAAGACAGCCACCGTGTTTTGCTGTGGTTAAGGAGTTGCTGGTATTCTACATCAACAAACTCACAGAACTCTTTTAGGGACTCAACACGGACAGTGTAAATTGAAAAGCAATTATAAATCTTTACCAAAAAAATTATGGGACACCGCCAGAGTGAAGAAAAAAACGCCCGAATCTCTGGAAATGCGGACAAAACAGGGAATTCACAAAAATGTGTGCGAACAGTAATTTTTACCCCCAAAATGCTTAAATGAGGACGTATGATAACCGTAAGCTAGTAAGATTCATCCCTGTCACGGAACAGCCTCCCCTGCTTTGCAGTAGTGATCCAACAGGGGCCAAAACTCAAGAATATCTAATATGGGCATTCAAAGGTGTCTACCTTCGCACAAGATTACTCTTGGCAGAGTTTTAGATAGAAGGATAATGATGATTCCATCTCAAGGGTGTGTTCATAAGATATTTCCGAAGTCAAGAACAATGCTGCATTGGCAGGGCAATTGTTAATTTATATAGGTCCGCCGCATTTTATGAAGAATTAAGCAATTATTAATTTCAGCTCGTTCAAGCCCCCGCCCTGATTTACTCAGTGGAATTCTTATTATTATGGTATAGCTCTGTTTAGAGTGTATTTAGTAAATTGACTGTGAAAAACATGCAGTACATCCAAAATGATTAAATCGACGTTAAATTTGTATATTTACAAATAACAGATTTAATAATCAACAACGTTTTAACAGTTTAAAAAAAATGAATAGTCTTTCTCATCATCGTATGATGGTAGTGTTTTATGAAAGAAGTCACTTGGCAGCTTTTAGGTTTGACTTAACTGCAAATGGTAGCTTCTACTCCCGCTGGGTTTTTTGGGTTCTGTGCAGATAGGTCACCGGAGTTCTCACGTCTCTGGTCAAGATTAAAGGCACAGCACGTTCCAAGTAAGATCAGGTAGTAACTGCAAAGCTGGTCCCGCGACTTTAAGACCCTCTGATGATGGTGTCTAGCTCGACGTCAGTCCACTTCTACCCTCACTTTGTTCCAGAGATTAGTACCCTCAGCTGGTACTACCAAGCCAATCTTAGCTCACAGACTGTTTGCTCAGAGGAATAAAGACACTGAAATAGGCCTCCTACACGTGTTCTTAAAGGGTCGTTATTTTAAAAATTAATTCCCACTTTTGCCATTGATTCCTCAGATTCCCGGTGTCCTTGTTAAATGGTAGAGTTTATTCTGGGCTCTGAAGTCCTCAAAATTGCTCAAACAATGGTCCGGTTCCGATATAAGAATCTTGATTCTAGCTCTGGCTAGGTCTGGTTGTCGTCTTGGCAAGCGATTCTCACAGTGAACTATACTTGCAAAAAGTGTCAGATTATAATCACTGTCTTCCCCCACATTTGTTTGTTATGATGCTAAGCAGGGCTCCAATCGTTTCAAACTTGCAATTTTTGTGGGGTAATTTCAAATATTTAGACGTAGGTAGAATTCTGCGCGTAATGCAGTGGTCACCTCTCCCATGGATGGAAATAAAACATCCGATTGCCTTCTATGTGAAATCACAAAATATATGTAAACCCATTCAACAATTTGTTTCAGATGTAACTTCCTACATTCCTCTGACACAGGTGTACCGTAGTGCCCTAGATTCATAGAGAGTTACGACAACTATGTCAGAATCGAAAACGAGGTTAAACGATGTAGACGCCATTTTCGGCCGGACAATACCAGGGCTAGAAGGTTAATAAGCGTCGAGTAAGATTTTTTTT
Organism: Oreohelix idahoensis; assembly: GCA_024509875.1. NCBI lineage: Eukaryota > Metazoa > Mollusca > Gastropoda > Stylommatophora > Oreohelicidae > Oreohelix > Oreohelix idahoensis. Next base: position 86,731 of record JAMPIV010013084.1, read on the forward strand.
TTAAATTAATGAAGAAAAATATCCCGTTCATCCTCTGATGGGTTATAATTAGGATATATTGTTTTCAATTCCAAATAATATGAACAACTGCCGATGAGAAAGTGGCATCACATTTGTCAAATCATTGTAAATGGGGACAATCACAATTATGCTAATACGTTAAATAAATAACCAAACAAAAAAACAAACAAAATCAAGATGAAACTCTGAACAAGAATTATATTAAAATGGAGCGGTGTAAAGGCCTGGTGGTTCCAGTTATATAACTGACTTTATCAGATATTTAATTGACTTTCATATGTTAAAACTCATCTGCATTGTTAGAACAGCATCAGACCTTCACATTACCAGACACTAATATTAACATTTGTTCGTGATAAATATTGTTTGACTATATTATGCAGTTCTCTAGGTCTGTATATTCTTAACACCTCTTCTATATTTATAAGATTTTATATATATATATATATATATATATATATATATATATATATATATATATATATATATATATATATATATATATATATATATAATTGTAAATTTATATACTATATATATATATATTATATTTTTATATAATTTATATAATTGTAAATTATATAATATATAATTATATATATAATTGTATAATATATAATATACAAAATATCATAAATTATATAATAAAAATATTTTTTAATATAATATAAATTTTTATATTTGTATATATATTTATAATAATATTTATTAATTATAATAACATGATAACAAAATATTATATAATAAATTATATAATGTTATAATATATATTATTATATAATAATAAAAATATATTATATATATATATATATATATATATATATATATATATATATATATATATATATATATATATATATATATATATATATATATATATATATATAGCTATATTATATATATATATATATATATATACATATAATTAAATAATATAATTATATAATTAAAAAAAGTAAACTGGATGTACTATCATATAAGTGTATTAAAATATACCTCCTATTATCTGTCAACCAAAGACATTAACAAAGGACAAGCATAAAAGACAATATGAAAACAATTGCAGAAATCAAATTAAATTAAATTAAATATAAGGAACTGAAGTAAGTAAATAATCACAGAATCTGTGTTGATAACTGCAATGGACTAAACACAACAAATGACGTCACAGAGTATAAACATAAGGGTGTAACGAACTGAATTAAAGGAAAGATGAGACCAACAAATTCAAACAAATCAAAACAAAACAAAAGAACAGAAAAAATATTACAAAAACAACAATGGGACAAATCACCACAGCTAACATAAATAGCAACAGATGTTGCATGCAGATTTCAATTAAGAAATTTGCTCCCTATGGAACACTAGTACAAGACCAATATTACTCGGTATTTCTTGTGCTAGTCACCTCACCAACCGCCCACGGACATATAAACAACTATACATATACACAAATAACATGTAAACATCAATAGCATAAATGCATACATAAAATAATGAGATGTGTTGTGGTTGGAATGTATTGTAAAGTATGCTCAATATAAATGGTACAGCTTTTTAATTACTCTAACTGCCACTTAATCAATTTCAATTTTTTAATTTATTTTATTACACAGTTCAAAATTTTTGAGCATATAGAAGATCCAACGATGAAATTTATGCACTTATGTTCCACAACACTGCAACAACAGAACAGTTTATGGCCTTCAATGTATTCAGCTCTGTACTGCTTGACATAAACACTGCCTGTACTGCAAAATGTCATCAAGCGCTGACCTAATTACTGCCTTCGCTCGATAAGACAGGTCATGCTGACTTCGACTGTGTAGTTGTACTGTCCACCTGTAAATCCGTGTTTACGTGTCGTATATGGCGTCAGGAATGGTCTGGTACAATAAACCCAGGGATCTGGCCTACCACTGATAACAGGTGAATGCCACCACTGATAACGTGGGAATGTGCCCACTGATAATGTCTGCTGAACTTGCGTCTGTTAGGTTTAGAGTCGTGTACTGGTCATCACTGAAGCAGGTCTTCTTTAGATTACTTCTGCACCATTAAATCAACCTGTCATGTTGACATTGAGTGGGAGTGTCAAGTAACGCGAATGGTGTAATGATTCTGTGTACTGGACCACTTGATAATATTATTCACACACTCTTATGTAAGGCAATGATGACTTGAACTACAGCTGGCATTTCACACCGTTTAATAGGGACGCACACATCAGGACAGCACGGAACATAGTCATAGGAACATGTTGACGTATACATCATTAGGCATTTGAACAATAGATCATATTTCATGCAGCATTCAAATATGATGGAAGATATAAGGAATCATTCAATGTTCTGGCAGACTATGGCCACATCCCCTAACTGACTGAATGCATCAGTGGGTGTGGGTGTGTAAACATACAAAGCGTTCACTGGCCGAACCTTTTCCTTGGCTAAGTTCTCCAGCGACATATAGCAAATATTAATGTAATAAAGTTAAACCACGATAGGGGTTTTCATATTAGTGAGATCTCCATATCACTGTCCGATAATAAGTTTGATAGACTGTTCTCAGGACAGCGATCCATAACGATGACAAGAAAACAATATGGCTGCCTTCCTGAGTTGTGCTCACTCACCCAGCAGAAGGATAATGATAAGCCAAAGTTAATTCACAATTTTAATATCAATAATTTCCTAGAGTTTCCCTACAGTTCCACATTACTAAGGTTGTTACATGTAGACATCAGCTCTGTTGGGAAACCTGTCATCTTCAATGGTATATCAACGACCAACGATGTTCGAAACACGACTCCATCTAGGCCTAACCACGTAGAGATCATCAAAAGAAAGGGTCTGGTATTACCTGGAGTCCGAATTAATAACAAAGTGCATGAGGAGAATCTCTGACAAATAGACTCTTGCAGAGACACTAACTTCTCCTGGAAAAACATGCACAAATCACTTTTCGACCCTTAAAAGGGACCAGCCCAAAGAAACACACTCGGCCATATCAGGCGGCATTATCGAGACTCACTACGCATGCCTCGAAAAACGAATACCTGCCCCAGTGTTCGGCACAAAGAATATAGTCCGACCTAAACATACAAAGATATACAATATAAGACTGAATCTTCTTGTACTAGCCAAGTAATACATATAAATTCAGGCCATAAACATATTGAACAAGATCAATCTATTTTCTGGCCCTAACACATGAGAAATTACATAAATTCGGTATTCATCCGCGAAATAAATATTCAAGGGGAGATCATCCACATAATCAAAAGTATAAATCAAATCATGGATGATATAACTTTGACTGTAACAAAAGTAATCTCTTTTTCATATCAATTAGTCATGTCGTAATCTGTGCGTCAAAAATATGTGCGCAACACATCCTTAAAACAGATAATTAGCTTCAAGTAATTATAAAATTAAATCTATTGGAATATATTTCCCCGTGTAGTTGGTGGGGTGGGGGGGGGGGGGAAGTGTCTCTGGTGAGACAAAGAAAGAATAGAACTACTGTTCTCCATGCATGTCGTACAAGGCGACTAATATGAGCTTGAGCTGGCAGCCTCATGATGTAACCACCTATGTAAGAGGCTTCCAGCAAGGAGACTAGCTACAGTGGTGGTTCAATGCTCCACGAGGAGTGAAACGTAAAGTGATTGTGATGAATTATCAAGGTCATATAAACTGTCATTTTTCCATGTGTCAACGTTTAGTAATTAAATACTTTTGTCTTGTTAGTTTAATTATAACAATGAATTACATGTCCTGTTTTTGCCGTGAAATTGTTGTGTTACATGTTCGCGCAAGCACATGGCGGAACCAAGGGGGTGAAGACGGGGCGATCGCCCCGCACTTCAGTGTCACACAGTGGCTTAACAAGAGTCTGTCTAAATAAAGAGACAAGACACTTAGTCTGAGAAAGATCTGAGAAATAGATTAAGTAGAGATTTTCAAGTGACTGGAGGATGAGACTTACAGCTTCAAGGGTGAGAACCTAGATTGACTCTCCCTCGCACCTTATGACTTGTTTGTATAGCTACTGTCTCGCCACCTCTTGCTCCGGTGGAGATAAGGTAACTGTTGGGATTTAGTCTGTCTAACAACACGGTCTTCTGCATACTTAGGAGTAAATTTGACCATACCGCACGCCATAAGTAGAGAACTCTGATACAATAGCCAATGAAAACGCACCTTTATTATTGTGTGTTAGGAAACGTACTATGCTTAAACATAGAGGCCCATTCTGTGTAACCGATGGGACAATGATATTTATTTTGGAAAGAATACAGAAGTATCACCGGCAAGGATTATATAATTCAACAACCGGAATGTTATGTTAGAGGTAGGTGTAAAAACTTTCTCGAATAGTATTCTAGTAAGATAGAAATATCGAGTGAAAGAGCTTCGTTACATCAGGATTAGTCCCAACTTAGCAAGTTAAAGCATGCATATATTTAAATGCAGTTTGCAAACTAACTAATTAGTAGATAGATCAATACAGAATAATTCACCGTATAATTCAAGCTTTTGATGACCAAAATCGACCCTTTAATAAGGAAGATAATTGAAAAACTAATTTTTACTCATTGAACAGATAGGAAAATTATGCCTCAGTTTGAGATTTTTATCACCACTTTTACCCCATGTCATCCGATACGGCGGATGCACTAGTATATAAGACCTTGCCCTTGGCTAAATTGAGGCCACAAAATTCAAAAACTGCAAGCTGAACTGAAGAAGCGGTAACAGTGTAATAGTCGTGTACCTTTGCCAACAGCATCTGTATAGCAGACATTAGATGCCATTAACAGCTTGTATGTTTTGCCTGAGGGTAAGAATGACTATATATATATATATATATATATATATATATATATATATATATATATATATATATATATATATATATATATATATATATATATATATATATATTTATGTATTTTTGCTGTGATTAATCCAGTGGTGTGTTAGGAAGTGCATAGCCTGTGTTAAGAAGATATTACAGGACGAGTGTGCTGTCTGCTGGAACGCAAGCATGTGTTGACTTTTAGAGACGAAAGCCAGCATTGTGAAATGTGTAGAATATTTGAGAATGATGGCAAAAATACAACTGTAAGTTTGATAATGTATTTGAAGGAGTATTTCTTAAAGGAATGACATTTATCAGGAACCTAAGAAAGGATTGACAGGAATTGTTGTAATAAATCGATCACGATATTACTTAGAAATTTTATACTAGACCAAATCATTGTATGGAAGCAGATCATGGACAAAGAAATCTAACTTAGGATTTATACGGAAACTGTAGTCACAGTGAACTGGCTGTGATTGGTGGTAAGGTAAACTGTCTTGTGCATATGTTAGCACAATGTCTGACACTGTGTGTTATGTCCATTGTATGTAGGGACAGAATAGTGCTGGACCATACAGGGGTTGTGATTATTTGTATTCCAGGTTTTATCCTGCAAACTACTAGAAGTATCTGAATCATCTAACTCTGTTGGACTCTGAGGTGCAAGTGCTCGTGAAGTCATTGTAGCCAGTCACCCATTTTCCACTGCCTGGCAATTCACAGACGTGTTAGTTCATGGCGGGAGTGTGTTTGATTTCTTCAACTACAAGATAAGTGGCAACACATAGCCACTGGTCAGCCTATTCAGCATATACCAATAGAAAATAAAATATAAAGAAATAAAGACACAGTGAAGGATGATTACTTATGGACAGAATGTATCTATTACTACCTTCACAGTTCAACTCAGTGACAAACTATAGTGAATTATAATATTAATTGGTGTAGAGAAAAATAGAAACTTAAGTACAGGATTCTGTTTGATAATTAAAGTTTCTATGTTTATTTATTTTATGCTGTAAATACCTTTGAGTTTTTTGTTTTTTTTTAAGTTACCTAACCGAAAAGAGAACCGGTATAGGTTAAATAAATTGTAAATATGTACCATCAGACTTGCTGAAATTATTTACATTGAGTTACAAGTTTTGGTTGATACATATGTGATTGGGTGGGCGAGAAGATGATGATGATGTTGTGATATGTGATCACTCTCTTTTCACACTCTCAACCGACCCGATTCAACAATAAAACTCTGATTCTTGAGGCAGGGGCTGTATTTATTTCTACAACCCTATCAGTGACATTTAAACACACGAAGCAACCATTAAACAAATAAACCAACAAACCAAACACCAAACAAACACCCAGCCTGTGCTCGATTGCTAATCTGAAGAAGCAAACAAAGCAACGACTAGTTAAAATCATAGTTAAATAATCAGAAACACCATGCTCTCACCTGTCAAACTTCTTCCACACTGCGTGAAACTGAATATTCAACTATCATGCACACACACATGCATGTCGTCTAGCGATACTAGAATGGTGTTGTGCATGAGGCTGGCAATCTCACCGTGCAACATAGGTTGCTATCGAAACCACTACTGCAAGAGCACACACCCAACTATCACACATACTCATGCATGTCGTCTAGCGATACTAGTATGGTGTTGTGCATGAGGCTGGCAATCTCACCGTGTAATATAGGTTGCTACCGAAACTACTACTGCAAGAGCATCTGAATGCTTCATGCGGAGGCAAACCATACTGGTGGCCCCATGCTCCCTCAGGAGCGGAGAAGAGAAATATACATCTCCAAGTGAGCCCACGTGCTCTCACAAACCATTCTTCACATAACAATAATCAAATAATCATAAAATGGACATTAAATAATATTCAACTATATGTACAATAAATACTCTCAATAATAAGAATAAACCACCACCTCGCAACTGATCCATCTCAATATTCATTACTGCATTCTGAACATGTCGTAAGTGACGACTGGTGCGTCTGGCAACAAGCGTGTCGTATATGACCCCTGATGAGATTGGGAACTCATCACATGAAACACATCGTTACTGTTACCGAAACGACCACTGCAATAGCATAAAAATGCTTCTTGTGGGCCTGTAATGGACACCAGCTGCATTAGTGTTTCCATGCTCCGACGGGAGCAAACAGAGAAACACTTGTCTCAACGTGCCTTACGCACCCGGGCGTGGCTCTAATCTCACCAGAAATCTAAATGACTATTCTCACCTCACTCAAAGTAACCCACTAAAGATATACAGTAGAATAATCAATAATCGTGACATACACTTAATTACTCTCGCATCAAAGAATAAAATATAATTATTCTTAACTTTAACAAAACTGGAACTAAATACATCACCTAAAGGAAATTTAACACGACAACTCTCTCTTCTATACTGGGGAAAATTATATTAACCTACTTTCACCCACGTGTCAATTCACACAATATAAAACCGCGTAACATTATAGGCTTGATAACTAAGAGTGTTACTGCAGACTCCTCGCGCCGCTTTTATACAGTCATCACCACGTGGCTGCCATCTTGCTATTTTGCAAACAAGTCAATATTATCTAAATTCAAGTAATAGATCGCTTCTCTGCCTGGTTTCATGTATGAAATACTTTCATACTATATTTGCCTTTCTGATGAATGAAATAATTGCTACTAAAACTCTCACATCTGTGATTTGGACTTACACTATTAAAATCAATCCACGCATATTATTTTCACTCATTTATATTTCAAGACTAAATTATCAGGTCCTGGAAACACATCAATCTATTTATTTCACTAAACATTAAAACAGCCACGCTCAATATAATTTCAGAATTATAGAACACTAATGCCATTCTAAATTAACTCACGTGCTCAAGGCATTTACAGCTTGGCTCTGGTGTCTAACTTCGTTTGTTCTCTCTGGGCGACTTTTGCAAAATCGGCCCGTTTGCCGCTCGCTATCTCTTTATATAGGCACTAGGCTAATCACTCGACTTTAGTGCGCTGCGCGTATTAATTGCGCCACGCAAATAACACACGCGATTATCGCTCTAGAAATAGCGAAAACACAAATAAAACCTACAGCTATTTAATATAACACACAACTATCAAATATAACTAATTTTAGGCTTTATTATGGCCTAGTAATAAATCTTCTACTGAGTCAGACTCTTCACATCCCAGCGTGCTGCGCGCACATCGAAAATATATGGGCGATAAATATGCCTTGAACATGAAGGGGGCGTCTTTACGGCCCCATCACACATATTATAGATATAAAGATAGACCATAATTAGTTCACCTAGCACAATTAGCCAACATAAACAATTATAAATAAATAATAATAATAACAAATAATATCAAAGGCGGATTGTAGAAGTCGAAAGTTTCTTGGTATCACTGATAAAGTTATGTGTTGTTAAACTCTTGCTTCTGAGTACACGCCACACAGGCTAATTATAAATAGGTCGAGATTTCTTGCCTCAGGAGATTCACGCCCACGCAGGGCTTCTCTAGGCTACTTCTGATAGTGACGACAAGTTCTGCTTTCAGGCCACGCCCACACAGGGCTATTTATAAAGATGTGTTACTACCCTGTCACTGTGTCTGGAATGTTTGAAGAGGGTGTGTGTTGGTATAATCACTCACACCAAAGTAGCGTACATAAGAGTCATGGAGCGTTGAAACAACTGGTGACGTTTTCAAACAGTTTATTTACGCCACAACACAGTCACGTTGACATAGACGAAATACAGTTTACAGCAAATGTGAAATATCGGATAACTCCATCCGCAAAGCTCAACTACTCCACAGCTTGAAAATATCAATACACTCCATAGAGCTCAACTACAATAATATGGCCTCCCAAAATATCTTTAATAACTCAGCGCTATAAAGACTGCACACACGGCAGTTATAATAATCATGGCCTCATAAAGTACTCACATCTCAGACTCTGCGCTATAAAGACTGCACACACGGCAGTTATAATAATCATGGCCTCATAATATCTTAATATCAATATCCAAAATCACTGCATCCATTGCAGTTGCAAAATATTCACCTGTACACACAGCGAAAAAACACTAGTCGACATCTTCCTCGTACACTGCGTAGGCACACCCTCTCAAGACACAGGGCTGACCAGCTCGGTCAACGCCCCAGAAAACGACTGCCACGAGAATCGGCTGTTCTCACACAGCTCAAACACTAACACATGCCCGGACTAGCCGCGAGAGCTAATCACCCACAGCTCAAAACAATTCAGAATCAATTCATCTCAGCACTTGAGATGACCAGCGTTCACACGCTTTCTGACTCTCTGTCTCTCGAAACTACGAGAAGATATTTTAAATAAATCATCACAGCTTATCAAGCATTCAAGCGTCGTAACCCAAAAATCAACTTGTACAACAAGCATTTTAAAGATTTACTTCCCCTAGATAAGATCTGTCCTTAACACGGATCTTGAAAGGGAGCACATAGACTTTCAAGACCTTCACTCTCATTACACCTGGAGGTTTATACAGCTGATTCTAACCTTTGATGTCAATACACCCTTATTCTTTTCAGAAAAGGGGGGTATTTCTTGTAAGACAAGTCTCTTACCTGGCACTATCCTGGTATCATCTGATACATCTTTTTTGTCCAGGATATCTTTAATTCTTAATAACATCAACTCCCTTTCGTGACAGTAACATAAACTAATCTACCACAGACACAACTGCACAACTAAGAATTATAGGTACAGTGTAGTGAAAGACAAACTGATCCAGTGCATATTTTTAAATTTATTAAATTTATTAAACATCTAACAAAAATAAATTCCACATCAACAAACGAACAAATCGTGCGAAGTTCGCACAAGCTGACAAAAGAACAAAATTAATTAATGCCAAAATCTATCAAAATTTTGCACACCCGCTTTCACACCTACAGGGAAAACAAAAACAAATATGGTTTAAGCAAAACACATGGGGGGGGGGGGGGGGGTCCTCTCTGTAAAAGACTCCACCCACTGAACCACTGTTAAATTAAACTAAGAAACCGTGGTGGTCCACAAAGTACTGACTACACTCCACCACTTTGTCCTCTGTCCCGGTTGACCGGACTGAGAAGAAATTATAACCAAACAAAACTAACTAACAGGTCTCAAGACGCTCCAGGCGGTCCTACCCTACTAAATTCACCACCACTAAATCCAGCACACTAAAGTCTGCCCTCTAAAGTCTGCACAGAGAGCCCTCTGCATCTACTCAGAGGCTCACCTCACAGGTGAATTAAAAAAAAAAAAACTACCGTTCCTGGAAAAAACCCTCTAACACCATTCTCTCTCTCCTCCTTCTGGTCGCTATCGTCTGCTGTTTATTAGGCTCAGATGAGTTACTCTTCGTCAGGTACCTCCTCCCGTTAATAATTGAGAGGCATGATCTCCCTCTCTCCTCCCCAGAATAATTGATGAAGGAGTCCTTGACGACTCTATAGCTAAGTGCCTCGGCTGAAATCGAGCCGATATCGATGGCACTCACTTGGATGCACAAACGACGATTAACCCGCTTCTGGTTTTGTCCTACTGCTTTAGTGTAGCAGTATGTAAACAATACAAGGCAAAGTAGCCTGTCGTGTATTGGGCCGTAGGAGCCAAGCGATCCAAATCCCCGAAAAATTCCACTCGGAGGAATATGTTTTCCCCAAATCAGGAGACTCCCTGATACCTCACCGTCTTGACGAAATAGCTAGGGCGCCTGTTACTGTGCGCGAACCCCGGCTATCAAGTACCGTGATGTCTCTTGCTTCCCTTTCCTAAGGGAAGGCAAAGTCCGCTGTAATCGTAGGGGGCCTACGAAGCCGTGAATTGCCGAAACAACAATAACCACAAATATACACCAATACTCAAACCCTAATATACAGTCAATAAAAACACACTATTATATACACCCCGTTTCTCTTTTTTTTCTTCTTCCATAATAAAACCACCCCGCAGCTCTCCCCCTGTCTCCTCTCCTTCACTCTACAACGCTGACCTCTTACGTTTAACATTGACGTGGGCTGGCCGGATTTGATCTGAGACCAGTTCGCGGCTCAGGCACAAAGCCGTCACAACACGCCTTTTTGTGTACTCCACTTTTATTAGTGGCAGCCTATGCAAGGTTTATTAAAATAGGCCCAATTAAATTTATACCCAAAATGCAAACACCCTTATCATAACACTAACATATCCTTCACCCAACGTATTCTTCAGCAACTAACTTAAATACAGGGCCACTGTAGTTAAACAAAACTCCCGAGTTCATACACTATTATCTCCCAAGTTATCATAACACAGGCTGGTACTCTTAATATATTACACTAGCCTTAGGTCCTAAATTCTTATAGGTATATATATATATATATATATATATATATATATATATATATATATATATATATATATATATATATATATATATATATATATATATATATATATATATATATATAATAACACCAAACTTTTCACAGAGAACCCCACTGGCTTTACTTCGTATAATTACCACTGAAACTTACAATACACTGGCAGAGGTCAGGTAATTGACTAAACTACTGACTAAAAATAAAATAAAATCCAAGAAGAAAGCTTACTCTGACTTGCTAAAATCCTTTAGCTAAAATTCCTACACACCACTAATTTAGTCTACGTACATACCCAGACTTTAGAATATTCCCACTATACGGGCAGACTGAATAATACGTCTGTAACTCTTCACGGCCACAAAATTCCAGGTCTGAGAACTGACTCGCAGTCCCGGCCATCTATATAGTACCAATTTTCTGATGCAAGACAGATGCGATGAGTCATAGATCTAAAATTATCTCCCAAAATCCGCACATACTCCACTTTGACGTAATCTCATGACTGCTACCTAAATTAAAATCGAAAACAATCGTAAGAGCTTCCCTTTAAGCATCATAACATTATCTTCACATCTGACGAACCGTTACCCATCGTAACACTACAATCTACGAGCGACGAAGAGTTATTTCCTCCCCTGGAAAGGGGGGAATCAAAGAATAAATTCACCACGAAGCCCGCTGAAAAATGTAAGCAATGTTACGTAAATTTATCTGACCGTCTATCAACAATAATGACTCAACCGCTCCAGTACACCCCCCTCCCCCAACCACTTGGGACTTCAGTGTAAATAATCGTTAGGTCGGACGACTTATCATGTCTGGTACTGGACAGTGGTAAGTACCCTAAAGGTTACGAGCGTAGTTTGCAAGTAATTCTACGTGGCGGGACAATGAAAGACAATAAAGGGTACTGCCACACAACAATGAGACAAAAGACGGCGCCAGGCAGGCAAAACAAGGGTACTACACTCGAGCAGCAAAAACAGAGGACTTTGTGAGAATAGGCGGATAGTTTCTGCATGGGGCGGTCGATCATAAATTTAAAAAATGTTATAATATAAAACACGTATGAATTTTTATTAAGTTTTGTCTCGTTGCAGTTTCACCTTACTTTTATGTACTCATAATTATGTTATAAATAGTTTTTTTAAATACATATAAAAATGAATAGTTTTTTAGTTACTGTATAAAAAAAACTATCAAGGGGTCACTTTTTTTTTCTTCAAAATTCGTTATTTGTTCTTTAATTGTTTAAAATATATGTAAGTAAGGAGCGGATATGGTAGGGGGTGGGGAGGGTTATCACTCTGATGTATCGCCCCTCCCTTGGACAATTTCTAGATCCGCCAGTGACGCGCGAGTTGGTAAACGTGTTAGGGTCGTCCAAATATGATGTCACTCAGTGAAATGAGGGGTCTAAAATTTTGTGACAAAGTGTGATGATAGGGGGTAGGGGTTTGAAAAAATGTGACGCCACACAGAAAATACGAGTGAGGATCGCTTCTTTCATAAATGATGTGGCAATAAATATATTTTGTGACCTCCATCCTCATGGTCTACTTTTAACCACAACAGTTAGCAACTCCCCCGTCGATGACTTATATTAATATTATAATCTCACTTGAAATATCGGATACCCGTTAAAACATTTAACAGTTTTAAATTGTATTTTTTTTTTTATAAATTATACATTACTTTTTTTTTCAAAGATGATGTAATACAGATCAGAAGCGTCCCTAAACTATTTGGCATCCGGGGCAGATCCTACCTTTCTTCCCCCATAAAGAGCTACACTTGAAAATATATTTTTAATAGTGGGTATTATCATAATAAGGATACAGACTTTTCTAATAAACGATATTGATCTGGATGCAAATAGATTTCTAATTCTTTCAGTGGAGGAGCATCTCACTTTGGAGTGGAATAATGATAACGAAGAGAAATCATTCACTGATAACAAATTAAATTTTTAACCATTGAATTTGTGTGGATCTTCTCTCACGTTTAACATTACTTTATGAAACTTTAACATAAGTAAGAACTGAAGTTAATGATGTGTTTAGTTTACATTTAGTTTCTTTTGTTGTTTGAAATTAAATTAGGCCAAAAATGCGCGACATTTTAAAAATAAATTTAACAACATTTGACCAGCAAAGCAGTTGTAAAAGCTTAATTACTACGATTTTACTTGAAAGATTATTATTTTTTCTGCACTAGTTAACTAATTTACATTCGATTACAGTCTTTCTTTTCACCATAAAAGGGGGGTGGGGAGGGGATGAAGATATTTGTGACATCACATTAAAGAAGATATGGGTTTGTGTGACGAAATGTGACAAAGGGGGGGGAAGAGTTAAAACATGACAAAAATTTCATGATGTCATGTGCGGACGACCCCTTATTACAAACTTGTTTATAGCAACCCCCACCAGCCAACAAGCATTGGAGCCGCCACTACATTCAAGTAACACTTTCTTACAATGAACCCAGCTTCGGGAAGCCGTTGTAGCTCACGTCTGCAGTAGACAAACAACCAGACCATATCGTATTGAAGATTTAACCATAACAAATATAATTCATAACACGGTTACAATAATTAAGTAAATGTGATTCTTTCTTTTTCTTCTTCTTTGCTAAATTTACATAAACTTGTTTTCTCCTTAATGCGTGTGAAGAAATCATCTAGTAAATGTGATGTGTTGTGAATGACAAGTCAAATTCAACGCGGGGCAAGAGTAATGTCCTTGACCTTAAATATACACGTCAGGCTATATACCAAACAAAATGGCGGAAGATCCAAGAAGCGAGGAACAAGCTGAAGGCAGTTTAGTGGTGAGGATTGTAGCTGAGCTTTTCGGCAGTCCTCTGAATTTGGCACTGTTGGCAATATGTAGTTTTCTTATCTACAAAATAATTGCAAGTAGGCGTTCGGCCGACACAGTTCCTGTGAAAGAACCAGAACTTCCTCCACTGAAAAAGCAGGACTTTACATTAGAACAACTTAAGGAACACGACGGCAAAGGAATAGACGGTAGAGTGCTGATCGCAGTAAATGGCAAAGTATTTGATGTCACCAGGGGAAAACGCTTTTATGGCCCAGGTAAGTGCAAATTTTCCTTAAAATCGGGTGGAGTGACCTGGTTGAAATGAACAATAGTGGGACGTATGTTTGATGTCAACCAAATTAGTCTCCCACGTTGTTAGGGTTAGGAATCCTAACCTTTCCCCTTTATTACCGCATCTGTGAATTCTATTTTGAGGCCGTATCGAACAGACGCCCTGCTGTTCATTTCAACCAAGTGATTGTCTTAGTCTAGTTATAAGGTAGGCTTCACTACTGAGAGTGAAGTTAGTTTAGTTAGTTGAATAACAGAACACTTCACTATCAGTTGAAACGAATCACATGGGGACCATCTTCTTTGATGTCCTCCCAGTAAGTCGCCAACATCGTTAGGGTTAGATTTATAATACCTAAACCTAACCTGTAGGCTACCCCTTTTTACTGCGTCTCTGAATAATTTTTTAAGGCCCTATTGAACAGATGGCCCACTGCGCTTCATTTCAACCAAAATGTAGAAGGGCAGGAAGTGTTCTGTAATGTCATCCTAGTAAATCGCCAATGTCTGTAGGCCTAAGGTTAGGGTTTAGGCTAGGGTTAGGTTTAGCATTCCTCTGGAACTTTACCGTATTACTATGTCTCTGAATTCTTTTTTTTTTACGTCGTATCAAACACACATCTCACCTGTCTTCATTTCAACCAAAAGTATATTTTGCCGGGATCTACGATTGCTGCTGACACTTGTTCACTTGTTCCAGCTTTCTTACAAGGCACACACAAATGTAGGCTTATAGGCCTACTCGCCCTTAACTGAGGATGCGGATGAACACAGAGTAAAAAGCAAATAGGTAGTCCCATAGCAGATACTGCCAAAGGGGACTGAAGTGTTAGAGACTTCAACATACTAGGTCCAGCATCGAGAGGTGGGGTGACCAGTTCCCTTCTCGCTGCCTTTTCCTTCCCTAATCCAAAGTCAGGTACCCGTTTACAGCTGGGTAGACTGGAGCGTGTCGGTACCGTGATTCGAGCCCTGCACTTTTGCCACAATGACCAGCTCTCTAACCGCTGTGGCAATCAGACGCTCAATAGTTATGTAAAAAGATTTTTAAAAACAATATAGGCCTAGGCCTATAGCCTTCATTTATGTCACGCCATATTATTTTTTTTTTTAAAGTCTGAAACAGGGTAAAGGTTAGTGTTTGCTGCTATTTTTCAATTAGTCCAAAAACAACATGAGTGATGTATTGATCGCAAGTTGGCTGACAGCATGGTGAGTGTTTTATTATTTAGCCGCAAAGTTTATTTACGCTAAAGAGAGTGAAGTTATACTAAAGAAAAATATAAGTCATGTCACTGCATTTATAACGCTCAAATGGACAACAAATTAATTATTATGTTTGTTATATCTTTATGATGACATCACACTTTACGGTGATGAACAGGGTCCAGATTAGGCAACCTATTTTTGTGAGCACTGTAGTTCAGGGTGCTGGTTCTATTCATAATGTTGTGCCTATCCACACACATGTACAATAGCCAGTTAGCCTATCCCCACCCGTGTCTGAGTTGATGGTTGAATCACACTTTTCTGTGCACTCACCATCTTGTCAAACAATATATGATCAAGAAGTTAACCATTTCACATAAAAAAAAGTTGTACATGATGTTAACTGAAGAAACAGAGACAGATTAATAAGTGGTAAATATGGTTTTTATTTTTATGTTCATCTTCATCTTTTGTCACACCTTAATATTTTTGAGCTTGGTGGTCCATAGTTCGATCCCCAGTTAAGGTGGGATTTTTTAGATCGCAAACAGCTCCGGGGTGGACCCTGCCTCATGAATTGGATACCACAGCAACTCTGGGAAGGTTAAGGTGGCCGGCATGATGCTGACCACGATGGTCAAGAAAATATGGGCCTAACACCATATTCCCAGTATGCCTCAATGAGCATGTAATGGGATCCTTTACCTTTTTTTTATAAATATTTTTTTTAGAAAACTTGAAACTGGGTTAAGCCTAACACTAACTCTAAACCTCTAACCGTAATTTATTTCAAATCACACTTTACTATATACCTTATCATCCAACAATTTTTAAAAATATGTAATATAGAAAAACAACATGACACTATTGAGTGACTTATTGATCACGGGTGATAAGATGGTGATCATACAGTTCAGTGTTATTCAGCTGAATAGCCCATCATTATGCATGCTGTGAGGATACGTGCTTGTGTTAACAGTCTGCTCAGCGTTTATTTTTTCATCCCTTGTTTGTCCATATCACTAGTTCTATTTTCCATGTGTTTTCTACTTCTTCTTTCAACTCCCCAAGGAGCATAGGCCTTCAACAAACATGCCAAGTCTTCCTGTCCTGTGCCATCAGCTCAAGGTCTTTTTCATTTCTTCTTGATGTATGTCTCCAGTTCTCTTCTTTATGTATTTAGCAGTCTTATATTCCTTCAACCCTAGCATTTCCAGTTGTGTGATACTGTTGATTTTCTCAGCAAGTCTCCTATCCAGCTGCAGCATATTTTCCTAAACTTTTGAAAGCGATTTTCAAGGCCATAGTGAGAATCAGGGGCGTAGAAAAAGACCTGCTACTAGGAGGGGGTGTGGCAAAGAAGCAGCTGATTAGTTTCAGTGGTACTTGTATGGCTTTGATGACCCCTATGTGAGCGTTATGATTAGGGTTAGACTGTTACAGACAGTAGAAGGGGGATTCCTGTAATTTTGAAAAAAAAAAAAAACATAACGTGAAGCGTGGCCATTCATCTGTTTTTGCTAGGTCGGGAAACATGGTTGCTTGTAAGTGGCATTATAGAATTTGTTCAGCACAGTCCACGCAAACAATGTTCCTGACAGCAGTATGAAGACAATTGACAGCGACCAAGATGCATTGTTTGTAATTCTGCTGGACAGAGTCCAGAAAAGATTCTTTTGTATTGGATGTGAAAAACCACTCTGTATTGTGCCCTGCTTTTCAATTTTTTATGTGTGAGGGCAATGCTTCATCTTGGAAAGTCTTATGACTTTTGAGTTGATTATATTTTTTATACATTTTTCAATAGTGCATGCCAATATTTGTCTATTGCCTCATTAATATTCAAAATGGCTGCCATGATCACATGACCTGAACACAAAACTAGGTCACCACGCGACACCTTATCCACTTCCCATATCATCCTGAAAGTTTCAGTCAATCTGTGGGCTCATTCGGTCTCAGTGATGTTTTTTAATTTCATCACCCCAAATGGGAAATTTTTGTACTCAAAGTGTTAATGAATATTGCATGAGGAATAATTCTAATTTGTTTCCAAGGTGGTCCTTATGGGTTGTTTGCTGGACATGATGCTTCCCGAGCCTTAGCTACCTTCTCTTTGGGAGAAGATGCCTTGAAAAATGAGTATGATGACCTGAGTGACCTCAACAGCCTTCAGATGGAGAGTGTCAGGGAGTGGGAGATGCAGTTCCAAGGTAAGAAAAATGAAATACAATTCCTAACAGAAAGGTAATGCTGTGATAAAGCCTTCCAAGGCTTTAGAACAATACAATTCCTAACAGAAAGATAATGCTGTGATAAAGCCTTCCAAGGCTTTAGAACAATACAATTCCTAACAGAAAGATAATGCTGTGATAAAGCCTTCCAAGGCTTTAGAACAGTACATCTTTCTTCCTAGCATTACCATGATGTTAAATAAATATGTGAATATACAAGGAGTGTGGGATAAAGCATTACAATAGAGACTTAGTTGACAGTGTGTCTTATAATAAGTAATGTAAAGTGTTGAGAGGGAATCATCATCATCATTATTTCCCTGTTTTGCTCCTTATGGAGCATGGAGCCACCACACTAGCTGGTTTTCTTGCAAGAAGCATTCATTTGCTCTCACAGCATTGGTTATAAGTAGCTGTTTTACGCGATGAAGCTGCCAGTCCCATGCAGAGTCTTGAATAAGCCGCCACTTACAACATGCCTCGGGGATTAGTAGTGTATGAGAGAATTTTCATAGTAAAAGAAATGGAGGAAATTCCAAAAATATGAAGAAAGGAGAAAATGTGAGCAGGTGAGTCAGACAGTAGACTCGAATTGACGGAGCTATTTGAGTACTCATGTTCCAGTAGGAGTTAAAAGACAGAGAAGTTTGAGAAGGGGAATGCAGTAAAACTACTGATACACTTGTGTTTTACATCTTTTTTTTTTTTTTTTTTGGTCTTCGTCAGGGGTGGGCATAAGGTAGATCCCAATCTACCAGTAGATCACATGGGATGATTTGTTAGATCTCAAGGTGACAGGTGGGGAAAGGGTAATGATGTTTTAAGCTAGAAAAATTTCTGACTAGCCCTCTCCCACCAGCATGTAACCCTAGGATTAAAGTTACTTGTTCCTCATATCCAGTGAAAACTCACAAGGTAGTTGACAAAAATTAACTTACTTGTGAACTGCATGAGATTGTTGTTGTTCTTTAACTAGGGCTGCTGAGCTTCTCGCTCTTTTGCAGCCAATACGAAGTTGAAGACTCCTTGTTATTATCTACACTGTAGATCTAGGCTTTTCCTGTGGCTTGTCTGTCATTCCGAAACATGTTGAGTTGAAGACATGAGCTCTAGCTTCTCTATCTTGGCTGGCATTTAAAGGATCATCACATCTGGTCCCAAGCTAGGAGGAAGAAGCGTGTGGAGTACTGTGCATTCCCCACCATCCTAGGGGGCTCTCCAAATATGCAGAGCTAAAATACTGTACTCTGGTTTTGGGCTCTTCCAAGGAATTATCACGTCCTACACAGAGCCACTTCTCAGCTCCCCCTACCCATCATGGGGTACATAGTGAGATCCTCATGCATGCCGGCAAACAGGTAAAAGCCAGAGTTACGCCTGGGCCTCAAGGGACTTCTCCAAGCTTACTGTGCAGCGCTGGGTTCTCAACATGTTTCACCAAAAGGGGAATCCCTGGAAGTGTATGGATGATTTCAAGATTCAATGAGCATGTAATTAGCCTCACAGACAGAGGTTCACACCTAAATCTACAAACTAAAGCATTGTGCATAGCTGGTGGTCAAATAAGGATGACTCCAGATGTGCATAACTGCATGAGATAGGAATATAAAAGTTACAGATAGGCTGAACTTATTCCAAATATTCTGAAAATTGAAAACAAAACATGATTTTATGTAGGTGGATCTTTAGACAGCTCAGTGTTTCTAAAGTAGAAACCCACATCACCTGAGCTACCTGCCACTGGAGTAAATTGACAGTTTACTTTATTATGTGTAGTTGTTGTTTGTGAAGAGTGAAATAGTTTTATATGATACCTGTAATAATTTGTTGTGTGTGAATGAATGATAAATCATTATCATCGTTCCTCTTCAGCACCCTTTGGAGCATGTGCCTTCAGCGAGCTCATTTCAAGCCTTCCTGTCCTGTGCCATCCATTCTAGATCCTCCCATTTCTTCTTTATCCCTTTATAAGTCTCTCTCCAGTTACTGTCTTCATGTTTTTTTGTTAAGCTGTCCCTCTTTTTCTCTTACCCTGTGGGTTCCAGAACAAGGACTACCATGTGATGCAGTCAGTTGGTTTTCTGAGTGTGTGTCCTATCCAGTGCTATATTCCTTACCATGTCCCACTGTTTCTGTCCATCAGTATAACTGATGTATTTATGTGTAATGTTTATGTGTGCTTTCTTTTATTCCAGTTTTTTCTTAGCTCTCCCTCTATTTATCACACCCTGGGGGTTCCAGAACAAGGACTGCCTTGTAATGCTATCAGCTGGTTTCCCTAGTATGGTCCTGTGCAGCTGCTATATCTTTTCCTTAACTTGCCCATCTGGCTGTTTCTGTCAATATAACAGATATATGTTATATGTAATGTTAATTTTTGCATTATTTTGTTTCAGAAAAGTATATTTACGTGGGGAAACTGCTGAAGCCAGGGGAACAGCCTGCAGAGTACAGTGACACGGAGGATGAAGAAAAGACAGAGGCAGACAAAAAAGAGCTTTAGAATGTCTTTACTAGCTGTCATGATATGAACTTTTTCGTTTGGTTGAATGGAAATGTGAGTGAGTGTTTGTGAAAATATTACACAGAAGTGAATATTTCAAGTCACATAATGCTCTGCATGAGTGGGGTTTAAAAAAAAAAATCATATTTACTATTTCATTGTTTTAAAAAATTAATGCTATGCATCTGCCGTGTGAACGCGTATTTTTCTTTATTAGTGAATCATCAGTAGACCAGAACACATCCAGAAACACTTCATCTTAAGGCAAACAAAATATTTCCATCTGACCTCCACCTAGTCAAGTCTTGGACCGTTCATTCCATGATCCAGTTACTTTCTATTTCCATGTAGAGTTCTGCTCTTCAGTTAGTCCTCGTGTGCCCATGAGTCTTACCTTTCTCTGTGTGCTGCTTTAATGTCTAGTCCATTTCCTGCCATAATGGCTGCCATTATTGTAATTTTACTTCAGGCACTAACAAGTTTTTGTTTCATATTTTCATCTTATATTTTGCGAAAGATGTTTTCACAGTCGGGGTGCAGTAGAAACTTGAAGGATATAGTATTTTTGTAGGGATATAAATTAATGTAGTAGTGAGTAAATTTGTGAGAAGTACAACAACCTCTTGTTTGACACATGTTTGATAACAGATGTGTTTTGGAGGAAATCACTTTGTTTGTTAATGCCAGAGCTTAATTTATGCTTTCACATTTTCGAAATAGTCCGGTCAAACTTCCCGCACACATCTGCATGTTCGGCTGACAATCTAAAACCTTAAATAGAAATCACAGTGTATAAATTAGGTATCTATGCATGAATTGTTTATGAAGTTCATTCATTTTTTTTTTTTTGCTTGCCATGGAGCTACAGCTGAGCCCCTTGTAGGAAGCATTCATCAAAGCCCCAGCACTATTGTAGCTGTGATTTCTGTAGCAGTAGGTTTTAAATGATGAAGTTGCTAGCCCATTGCACAATCTCATATTAGCCACCACTTACAACATTCCGGGGGGGGGGGGGGGGGGGAGTTATATTCAGTCTTTGTTTCCTTAGAGGTGCCCAGAGAACTATACAGTTTCTATAAATAGTGCTGTGAAATTGCATGCCTTGATCCCGACCTGCCCTAAGTTGTAGATTGTAAATATTATCTTGCATTCACCATTAGGACTGTTTCAACATTCCTGCATTTAGAAATATTTTACTCTAAAAATTGCGCTGCCTTTGTTACTTTTTTTTATTTGTTTAAAATTTCATGAACTGTGAATTACATTTTCTTTGAAAGGTGCTTTTTTTGCAAAACTCATGTTCCTTACATCTATCGGAGCATGTTGACAGTACGTGAAAATATGAATATATGTTCATTCATAACCCTTTGGCTCCAGGTGGAGCACAAACCTTGAACATACTCACAAGGTTTCCTGTCATCATCATGTGACATATTCTTTCCAGAACGTTGTCTCCATTACAGCTGCTCTGAACGCATCACGATTCTGGGCAAGTCGACCTGCATCAGCCAAAGACAAGTTCAGACTCTCTGTGATGTCCTGGGTCCACCGACGTCTAGGTCGACCCCTTCCCCTTTTTCCAGGGACCATGCCTTCCATCACTGTTTTTTCCAGACTATTATGTCTTTTTATATGACCGAAAAATTTCAGCTTCCTTATTGCGATGGTATTTAGGAGCCAATTTTCCTGTACGTTTAGTGAGTGCAGTACATCTCTGTTGGTCTTTTTTTTCTGTCCAGGGTATTCTCAACATCCTTCTGTAGCATTTCATTTCGAATGATGTAATCTTTTTTGCAACTGTTTTATTGAGTGTCCAAGTCTCGCAGCCGTATGTTGCTACTGGGAATATACATGCTCTGATCAGTTGTAACTTTGTTTCTTTGCTTGTGCCTTGCCATAGGTTTTTCATCTGTATTAGCTTATGTGAAGCAATTGCAAGTCTTCTTTTAATTTCTACTGCACAGTCGCCAGAGCTGTTAATGATTGATCCTAAGTATTCGAATTCATTGACACTTTCCAGTTCTTCGTTATCAATTTCAATTTCTGGTTTGGTCTTTACTTTGTCTGTTGTCAATACTTTGGTCTTCTTGGTGTTTAGGTATAGATTCTGGGCCTCGCTGTGTTTTTTGGTGGACAGAAGTAATTGTTCAAGTCCTTTTAGGTTGGTCGATAGGAGGACTGTGTCGTCAGCATATCTGATTTCCGGGATCTGGTACCCGCCGATGTTAAATGAGTCAAACTCTGTGTGTTCTTGGTCATCTCTTACGTTTCTCATGATATTCTCGGCATAAATGTTAAACAGGTAAGGGGAAAGGGTACAGCCTTGTCTTACTCCTTTCTGTACTTCAAACCATTCTGATGTTTCCCCCTCTATTCTTACGGCTGCCTGTTGTTCTTGGTACAGCAGTGCGATGAGTTGTATAAGGTGGTTTGGAAATCCCATATTTTTCATAATAGCCCATAACTGCTGATGTTGTACACAATCGAAAGCTTTGGTGTAATCAATGAAACAAGTATGTAGGTCAACGTTGAATTCTCTACACTTTTCTATGATGATCCTCATGTTGAATATATGATCTCTAGTGCCTCTACCTGGTCGAAAACCCGCCTGTACTTCATTTATTTCTGTTTCTAGCTTTTGTTGCATCCTTTTCATTATGATTTGTAAAAGTATTTTGCTGGCATGGCTTATAAGAGCTATAGTTCTGTAGTTTGTGCACAGTTTCAGGTTGCCCTTTTTTGGCAAGGGTATGTAAATTGATCGTTTTCATTCCTTGGGCCAAATTCCGCTTTGCCAGATCTTGCAGCATAATGCATGGTATATACGAGCGCTGCTCGTATTAAACAAAAATCAACAGCAACATGAACAAATCATCCAAAGTAATTTGAATAATTACAGGAAACCTGTAAATGATACAGGTTTCCTGTAATTATTCAAATTACTTTGGATGATTTGTTCATGTTGTTGTTGATTTTTGTTTAATTTTTTTATTTTGCTTGCAGTTTCAACAGGATGGGATACCTGGCCCCATGGTGAGTCCTTCTTAGTTACCTTCTCTGACATGCATGGTAGGGAACAGTGTTACTATTCTTTGCTCCCTTTTTGAGCCCCAACAACACGCTCACACATACTTCTTCTTCATACACTTTCAGACAACTTAAAAATGTTCAAAGAAAGCAGTGGTCAGTTTGAGGTTGTTGATGTCTCCGTAGAGTTTTTCCAGGGATGGTACTGATGACGGCTATGTGCGCTGTCTCTGTTCCTCGTATGTTGGGCACCTTTGAAGTAGCTGTTGAGCAGTCATTTTATCTGTGCCACAGTTATACTCATCGGTAGTTCCTATCTTTACCTTGTTGAATAGATAGTATCCCAATCTGTTGTGGCCCATGAGAAGATAGAAGATTACTAATTGTTCTCTTCTGCTGAGCTGGTAATATGCATCATTCTGTGTGTGGCCTGGATGCTCTGAATCCCATTTGTTGTTCCTGTATCTGATTCTGACATACACATATGTCTAAGAGATTATATGCATTCTATATTGTTTGTGCTAAAGTGTTACATTGAACTAATGTTATTATATGGAAGTGCTCTTGGCATTGAGCACACGCATAGGAAGAAAAAAGAAAATCATTGGACAGAGCAGAGTTCTTCTAGAATGAGAATTTAGTGGATTGCTACAATAACAAGTGAAGAATGCTCACAAAGAGCTAATGAACAAAATAATAGTCATTAGGATAGGAGAGAAGATAGCTGGCCTTCATTGGGAGAATAGAGGAAGTCAGAGAGATGAGGTAACTGACAGTTCGACTGAAAGATTCAGTTACAAAATTGATGATGATCTATAGGGGAAAGATGGTCACCTGTGTCTTGCTGCACAGCACTTGATAATGATGGTGGTTTATGCACTTCGCAGTTTGTTTGTTTTTTTCACAATCATTATGGCATTTGTAATATACTGCTCTGTTTGTATGATGGTTGTACATTTTGTTTTTCAACCTCAAAGTAAGTTGAGGAATAGTATATGTAAGTCACGAGTTCCCAACCGTTTTTGGTCAGCATACCCCCTTGGCTTTTAATAAACCTGCCTGTACCCCCTTGGCTTTTAATAAGCCTTCCCATACCCTCTATTCAACATTAGAGAAAATAAATTCTAGAGTTTACCGTGCATATGCATGTAAGAAAGATAACAGAAAAATTAATTTTTCATAAAGAAAACTTTAATTGGAACATAACCTGTTTAAGTATCACATGTTTATGAGAACAATAATGTTAGTCAAATAAATTAGGGAGACCCTTGAATCTGTTTCGTGTCAGCCAACAGTTTTATTCTTGATACAGGTTTTGAAATAGATACCAGCATGTCATGTTTTAGCCCCCATTGTTTCTACTCTGGGTTTGACTGAGAACATTACTCGCCATTCTCTCTGCGATCTGCAACTTGTTTTTTTTTTTCATGAACACTACTATTTTTGTGAATATTTCAACAGGATAATCTAGCTGTTTACCAAATATTCCCCATACCTTCTTGACAAGCTTCTTGTACCCCTGGGGTACGTCTACCCCAGGTTGGGAACTCGTGATATGTCACAAGGAAACAGTAGCAAATGAATATTATAATATTTCAGCTTTGTTTCCTTTTGCATGTCTTAATTTTATCCAGATTTTGTCAGTACCCATTATATGTTTGTAATGTTTTTTATTCCACTATTATTATTGTTGTTGTGACTCAAACTTGCCATAATGTTTGAAGATGCTGAATTATTTCTATGTCACATAACTGCATTGCAGAATTTACATTGCGAATACAAGATACTCTTTTGCACTTAACAATATTTTCAGTGAGATTTAATAACTGATAAGTTTGAATTTTATTAAGTTACCAACACAGTGTAATTGTGCTCTTTTTTTTTGTTAATGTTGTTAGTCAGTATTACAGGCTTTTTAAAAATTAATGTGTTAGGTATTTAAAGTTGTGTAAAGGCTTATACTAAACAAAGTCACTGCACTTGGTGAAGGGAACAGATAAAAACCTGTACTGAGACATATTATACTGGCAGAAGACAGACAGATGTGGATTCAGGTCAAGTGTTCCACAGAAAATGATGCCTCTGTGACTACCTGAAGAAAGGGAAGAAAATCTTCAACATTTGTTCTCATATAGCTACATCTATTTCTGTCATAAAGCTGGCGGTTTGTCTCAAACCTCTCTGTCATCGCCATTCAGGTTCTTCCTCAAAAGGTTTGGTGAAAGCCATGGCATGGTGTCTGTCTACTCCTCTCGTGGAGCAGACACTCATTGAGGACATGTTCTACTGTTTGTGTATGTTCTCCACGTGGACACAAGTCTGCCTGCCCAATTTTTTATATAAATAACATTTGCATCTGCAGTGGTCAGCTCTCAGTCTGAAAATTACCACTTGGTCTCTTCTCTGCAAGTACTAGAATGTTTCTGTCATGTCTGACTAGGTATTCTCTGTGCCAATTATCATTGCAGTCATTTTTGATTATTGCAAATCAAGAAGAAATATTGCGGAGGCATCAGAAAAGGATGAACAGAATTAAACATGAAAGAGCTGAGTATTGTAAACGAGAGAGAGATATCAAAGATGCAAAAAAAGTGGAAATTAACTATCTGATAAATAACATTAAGGGCTAGGACGACCGAAAAAAAGAAGAAAAAAAACTATATTTTAGTTGTGATCTAAACTCAAATTACCTTTCATGACTAGCTGTTTAACATTGGTTAATTTATGACTAATGTTTATGGTTTGAGGGAAAAGACCCAAAAAATTATTTTATTTTCAGAATGATCCTTTCTTTTCATCTACTCCTCCCGGTGTTGTGTGGAATAGTTTTGCCACTATTTTAATATGCCTGTTTGAAATATACAGCCAAAAAAGAAAAATCTTTTCTGTGTAAAAGTGCCAGATTGTATAAGCTAAATAGAATGCCACATTAATGATATTACACTGCTATAGAATGCTTTTGGTCTGATGTTTATTTTTTTTTTCCCCCTTATAGTTTAGAACAGATAAATAAGCAGAAAACAGAGAATTGGATTGTACCTCCAAAAATTACAGTGCAAAGACTAAAATAAAATACAGACTTTTATAGCCTTTTTTAATGTGTTGTCTTCATTTTGTGTTTTTAAAGAAATACAAATGTGTTTTTTCATTGTCTGCAATTGAGATCAAACTTCTTGATGTTTAAATTGAACAAGCTTTTGCCGTACATTGTTTGCAACATGGATTTACATTTTAAGAACTTAATGGCAACAAGATTTGGCTTACACTTTCACCTCCGGATTTCATCATATAATTAATGGTAGGGGTTACAGAGAGCATTACAGCTGGAAGTATTCTGACAATCAGAAGAGTTTTCCTCATCACGCAGAGTGTTCATATTTGTTAGTATCCCGTTACACGCCCATTGAGGTATATTGGGACTATAGTGTTAAGCCCATATTTTCTCGGCCATCTGCACAATAGAGATGATGTGGCATCACGCCGGCCACCTTAACCTTCCCAGAGTTGCTCTAGTACCTAATTGGGGCTGGGTCGACCTAGGAGCCATTTGCAGCCTAAAAAAATCCCACCTCTTCTGGGGATCGAATCATGGACCACTGAACTAGGAAGCCAGTGCGCTAACCACTATGCTACCGCGGCTCCCTATACCCGTTAGCTTCTTCACAATCCATTCCAGCAGCCGGCAACCAAGGAGCTGTTGGGATCTACTTTAGAAACGATGAGCCCTCTAAAAATCAACTTTTATAAAAGCATGTATGTTTTCAGGTTTCAGAGTAAGTGTCTTCTTCTTTGATCCTTAGCCGCCGACCGTCAAAGCAGTCAGTGGCCATCACACCTGGTGGCGTCTTGTAGGGCAACAACAAATTGATTCCACTTTGCTCGGGCGGTGGCCATCCTTTGTACAGTACCCCAACTCTGGTTCATTCTTTGCATCTCAGCCTCCACAGTCCTCCCCCAAGTTGTTTTTGGTCAGCCTCTCTTTCGTTTTCCTTCAGGGGTCCATAGCATAGCTGTTCTTGTGATGGCATCGGGGGTCTCTTCTGAGGACATGGCCAACCCAGCTCCAGCATCTGCCAGCTATGATGGTGTGCATGTCCTCTTGCTTGCTCCGAGTAAGCAGATCTTGGTTGGTGATGGTATTCGGCCAAAAGATTCGGTGAATTTTTCTTAGGCATGTTGTGTGAAAAGAGGACAATTTCGACATTTCCTTCTCTGTAACTCTCCAGCATTCCACACCATAGAGAAGCACAGATAGCACACAGCTCTGATATAATCTTAATTGTGTGCTGTACTGAGAGGACTTCCAGATGTTGTTTAGACTAAAAAAGGCTGTTCTTGCTTTGTTCATTCTGTTGTTGATGTCTTTGCTTGCTCCGCCGTCTGGTGTTACTATGCATCCTAGGTATGTGAAGGTGTCTGTCTGTTCCAGTTGCTGATTCTTTACTGATATGGGTGCCGTACCGATAGGTTTGAGAGTTATTTTTGTCCCGTCTGAGTAGAGTGGATGGTGATAAGTACGTGAGAAAAAGGAGTGAGAAATAGATTTCACGGGTGAATCGCTTAAGGAGAAGATATGTTTCTGGAATGAGTAAGTTTCTCTATTCCAGCCTATTTATACGATTATAATTTAGTACAAGACAACCTTGCCCTCCTCATACATATAAATATAAGTTTAACTGCACACAGCTATGTGACAACAAGACACACAAACGTGAAAAACTACAGTTAATTGGGAATGGGTCTGACCAACACACAAAGTTAAGTTTTTTTTGTTGTTTATTATCATTTAAACTTGACAACATCAAACATCTAAAGAAAGATCAGATTTACATACATATGAAATAACAGAATAAATGTGCCCTCTCCCTATGGATAAAAGAACCCAAAGATTTAATAACGCAGAGGTCAAAGGTTAGCACTATGTTACAGAACAGACAGTAAAGAAACAAGTTCCTACTAAATGCTACCCAGCAAAGTAAACAAGTTTAAGCAAAATCCAATGTTGGTAAAGTTCCTGTAACAAAGAAAAATATTCACTCTCTCTGTCATACAGTGGCCACTCAATCACGCTTACCTACTCTTGGTGATATCCCTTGGAAATACAATTATCCTGAATATAAAAATGCCAGGTTTTATTTCCCAAATTGGCCCCAGTCCATCCTCTAACAAATCAAGACTAGCGAGGTGAACGCCGAATCTGGTGTGGGTTTTTCCTGGATGAACAAATGTCACCACGAATAGTTAGTGTAGTAAAATGTGCTCTTGAGGTTCACAGTTAAAAAAGAGGAAAATACTTCCAGTATTGGGAAACATCTGGTTGCTAAAAATGTTACAAATGATGATAATCCTATCGGCTGACTCTATGGGAAAGTGCTGATTCTGAAACAGCGTAACTTTATGGATAAATCCGCTTGAATACTACTGTCAGAAGTCGGGAGTATAAGTGTTATTTTGTATACCCCAGTGGGCTGATAAAATTGAAAAAATATTTCTGGGTTTTGTAAGTCCAGTTAAATTTACAAGTTAAAATGTTTCTCATGTATCTTTGGCAAGTCCTTGCTCACAAATTAAATTGGTGACGCACAAGCCAAGAAAAGACAACATTAACCAATCAGTAAATGAAGAAAAGACCGCTGGACGCCCTTGTGATCAGGTCTGCTAGGAATAAAAACATTTATGGAAAAATACTACTATTCTATATAGCTATATATATATATATGCACACAGACGGGGACAAGGTGATCTCTTATTCACTCCGTCAGTCCTAATTAAAGTTAAACGGCACAGGTGTTTTCCTTTACGCCTATACGGTCAGCTTTCGCTAGCGCTGAGATTTCAGGTCGGATGGAGGTATGCACTCTCCCCGCCCCTTTCTCGCACTTTAACGATCAGCCTATAATGTCAATTATTATTTAATGATCTATATGCGCACTTACACAAAGTATCACCTGTCTTTAATAATATTAAGTTGTCGGCGTCTGATAAACTATCTGACTAAACTAGTCATATGATATTAAATAATAGGCACTTATAATAAATACGCACAATGAAATAAACCGTGAATTCTTTTTCTGTCACTATCGGTCGCGCCTAACATATAAATCAGTCAACTAAAACCGTCTCTCCTTGTGTGAGAAAGCGGGTGGTGAAAATTAACATTATAACTGAACATCTGGTATGAAATAGCTACACGTATTTTATTTCACTAGTTCTAACAGCTAGAAAATCTAAGTGAATTATAATGGTAAAAGCTTAACACTTTTAATTGGTAAAAGGTAACCCTTTTAGACACCAGAAAATCATAATGAAAGATCCCCACGAATGCTATTAACACATTTTCCACAATGGTTCTAGAACTACGTGCTTAGACTATCCAAAAAGTATGAGTGACAACTGATAGCAGGTTTAAGAAGACACAGATTACACTAGTCAACAAATTTTCAAAAGTTATTTGTACCAGAAATTAAATATACCATTTCTTATTGATTTTGACATGCTGATTTCAAATATCATAATGAAATTCACCAATTGGCTCTGGTTTTTTTTAAATGATGAATTTACATTACAGTAATACAAATAATGTATGCTTGTTTAATTCTCTGGGGTGAACAGCTAGTCTTTCTACTTTAGCATTATAAAAATTGTGGTTACATACTCAATTAATTGATATTTCAACATAAAATGATAGAAAAAATAAAAACATTATTTAAAGTTCACATATCATGTTTTAAAAAGGCACACTTGAACCCATTCCGTCATTATTCAGTCGCTGTTCGAGCTCTCTTTGCTTGCTTCTTGTAGTCAATTGATGAGATGTCTCTTGTCACAGTCCAACAGTAATCAGCAAGCATTGAAGGGCTCCAATTGCCTTGATACCTTGTCTCCCATAGCAGCAATGTCCTGGTGAAATCGTTCACCATGCTCATCACTGACCACTCCACAGTTTGACGTAAAGAAATCCAGATGAGAATCCAGAAAATGAATTTTCAAAGACATGTTGCAGCCAAGACTCTTATACTTCAGAAGGAGATTTTCTACAATTTCATTGTAATTATCAGATCTGTTGTTTCCAAGAAAATTGTCCACCACTGACTTAAATGCTAGCCATGCTGCTTTTTCCTTGCCATGCAACATGCAAAGTAACTCGTCATCATGAAGAAGTTTTCGAATTTGCGGACCAACAAATACTCCCTCTCTTATTTTAGCTTCACTCAGTCTTGGAAATTTTCTGATGAGGTATTTGAAAGCCTCATTTGTTTTCTCCATTGCCTTGACAAAGTTGTTCATGAGACCCAGCTTAATGTGCAAGGGTGGCAACAAAATCTTGCTGGTGTCGACAAGTGCTAGGTTCTCAACATTCTTACTGCCAGGCTGTAATGACTGCCTGATTGGCCAATGTCTTCTGATGTAATGGTCACTTCGTGCACGGCTATCCCACTCACAGAGAAAGCAACAGTACTTGGTGTATCCACCCTGCAGTCCAAGCAAAAGAGCGACCACTTTTAAGACACCGCAAAGTGACCAATGATGATGATCGTAGTTTATACACTTCAAAAGCTGCTTAATGTTTTCATAAGTTTCTTTCATATGAACTGCATGACCAACTGGAATTGACGGTAACACATTACCATTATTCAACAAAACAGCTTTAAGACTCGTCTTGGATGAATCAATGAAAAGCCTCAATGTAAAAGGGCTGTCTCCACTAGAAAGGTCACCCTCTTTTTTTTTTTTTTTTTTTTTTTTTTTTTTTTTTTTTTTTTTTCTTTGCCCGTACTCGAGGCGAAATGTAATTTATGTCTAACCTTTTGATTTTACGTGAGGCTGGTGACCCTCGCCATTCAGGCAAATACTCGCCGATTTCGGAGGTACCCATTGCAGCTGGGTCGGCTCAGGAGCCGCCAGTCCCTGGTCGACGACACTCCTTCAAATGTCCTTGAAAAAGAGTTAATCCAGCGGCAAATCCCGGTCGACGTTCCTCAAATCGCCCGGGTTTGATCCTGTATCACCCGGTCGCCAGAGCGGTGTTGTAACCACTACGCTAGCGCGGCTCCCGATCACCCTCTTTGAAAAAAGAATGTGTGTGGTTTAGTGGATGTAGTTTGCTCAAAATCTGGGTCGCTTGAGGTTGATGGTTCAGGACCACCAATGTCCTCTTCTTCATCAGTGGAAGCAGCTGAAAATGATTCTGGCACTTTGGGAACTGGTAGGTCATCGCCATGTGGTACTGGACGTATTGCAGAGGGGATGTTTGGATATTCCAGAGTCCATTTTTTCTTCTTTGATATGCCTTTCCCAATTGGAGGGACCATGCAAAAGTAACAGTTGTTGAGATGATCAGTGGGCTCTCTCCAAATCATTGGGACTGCAAAAGGCATAGCTTGCCTTTTGCCAGTCAACCACAGTTTAAGATGTGCAGCACATGTATTGCAGCATATGTGTGGCGCCCAGCTCTTATTTTGATCTCCTATTCTGCAGCCAAAATACAAACTGTACGCCTTCTTAATCACTTTAGTTATATTTCGTTTTTGTGATAGAAATGTCACCTCACCACATATATAACAGAAATTATTAGCACTGTTCACACATGTCCTAGGTATTTCTAACTACGATACTTTTGATAAGGACAAATGCACTAATGGCAAAATTTTATCAGAGATAAGATATTTATACACAAAGGTGATGTAATCATAGGTAGGATTGCATCTTCAACTTCTAGTTACATGTTTATTGGTCATTAGAAAAAATTATGCAATCGCCCACAACAGTTGCGTCATATATATAAATTGACCGTAATTAAATAAACTAGTAGCATATATCTTGAAAACTAGAGCCAATCAACATTTTTTAATGTCATTTTCGTTTTCAGCACACCAAAATTAGTTAAGATCAGCTATTTTCATTTCTGGTACATTTTGGTTGTTGACTAGTGTTATATATCATCATGTTTCTCTGATCTATAGATGATGTTACTTTTCACACTATTGTGTGTGATGGAGAATCAGAAACATGAGTTCCCCAGATAAAAGTTTACGGTTGGCCTTCCTCAAGCGTTAGACCGCCATCAAAGACTTATATCCGTGTAACGGGGTTCTTGAAGATTTTGCCCGCTTCTGAAGATCAAAGAGCCCGAGGGTTTTCTGCCTTCCCTCTGTGTACGAACTTCAAATGGTCTTTGATTCTTCACGTGCGGTCTGTCAGGTATTGTATGATTGACAGATAAGCTCGCGTGAGAAGACTCGATAAACAAACCTGATTCGCTACCTGTTATGACTGGCAGGTCACGAAGGTTTGAAAACATTGTGTTAGCTCGTGTTAAACACAGAAAAAGAGGTAGGACTAAAAGTGAGTAAACACAGACTGTAAATGCATGGTTTTGCTAGCAAATCAAAGGACGCTACGAGGTCACAAACATGTCAGATTACTGTAGGCTGTCTTTCCATTATACGTCACAATGGGCTCAGGGTTGCTCACATTGAGCGTCATGACCTCTGACTTCTTTAGATTGATGTTCAAGCCCACCTGCTGGCTATACTTATTAAGTCTATTCGTTTTTTCCTGGATGTGTTGATGTGAAT
The DNA here is from genome assembly GCA_024509875.1 of Oreohelix idahoensis. Lineage (NCBI taxonomy): Eukaryota > Metazoa > Mollusca > Gastropoda > Stylommatophora > Oreohelicidae > Oreohelix > Oreohelix idahoensis. The sequence goes on from JAMPIV010013084.1 coordinate 119,712, forward strand.
GTGCTAGTAGTGCAATGTCATCTGCATATTCCAGATCTTCCAATGTAGAAAATGTAGTCCATCTTATTCCTCCTGGACTGTTGTCTGGTGCATCACCCAGTCTATGACTGTTAAAAATAGAGTGGTTGATACGGGGTATCTCTGTCGTACTCCTGTCTTCACCTCAAAGGTTAGGTTGCTCTGCCCAACGCTACACATAAAGTTGGCATAGAGGCTTTTTATGATTGACACTATGCAGCTTGGAATTCCATAAACCCTCAGTATTTTCCATAAACTGTCCGTATGTATACTGTCAAAAGCCTTTTCAAAATCAACGAAATTAATGTACAGCTGTCTTTGCCATTCTGAACACTGCTCTATAATGTTCCTTAGGGTAAATATATGATCTACACATCTCCTGTTCTTTCTAAATCCTGCTTGTTCTTTCCTCAGTTTGTGGTCTACTGCTTTTGAAATTCTCTGTATAATTATCCTGCCTAGTATTTTGCTGGGAACTGAGAGAAGAGTTATTCTTCTCCAATTATTGCAGTCTGCAAGATCTCCCTTCTTGGGCAATTTGACAAATATTCCTTTTTTCCACTCCGTTGGTGTTGTCCTTGTTTACCAGACTTGTGCAAATAGTGGTTCTAATAGTTCTGCTGCTAGCTCAGGGTCTGTCGTAAATAGCTCTGCATTTAAGTTATCATGGCCATGAGCTTTTCCATTCTTTAACCCTTTGATTGCTGTGATGATTTCTTCTTTTCGTGGAATGTCTGTATTAACATCTAGATCGTTTTCAGCCTCAGGAACATTCAATTGTGTCTCTGGTGGTTCCTTGTTCAGAGTTTCTCTGAAATGCTCTGCCCATCTTGTTTCCTGTCCCTCTGTTGGTCGGCCTCTCTTTCGCTTTCCCTCGGGGGTCCATAGCATAGCTGTTCTTGTGATGGTATCAGGGTCCCTTCTGAGGACATGGCCGACCCAACTCCAGCGTCTGCCAGCTATGATGGTGTGCATGTCCTCCTGGTTACTCCGAATAAGTAGTTCTTGGTTGCTGATGGTGTTTGGCCAAAAGATTCGGAGAATTTTCCTTAGGCAGATTGTGTGGAAGGAGGACAGTTTCGACATTTCCTTCTCTGTTACTCTCCAACATTCCGCACCATAGAGAAGCACAGAAAGTACACAGCTCTCATACAGTCTTAATTTAGTGTTTGTGCTGTACTGGGAAGACTTCCAAATGTTGTTGAGAACAGCAAAGGCTGTTCTCGCTTTATTCATTCTGTTGTTAATGTCCTTGCTTGTTCCGCCGTCAGGTGTTACTATGCTTCCTAGGTAAGTAAATGTGTCTGTCTGTTCTAACTTCTGGTTCCTTACTGTTATTGGCTTAGGATTGCCCACATTTAGTGTCATGACCTCTGTCTTCTTCAAATTGATGTTCAGGCCAACCTGCTGGCCATACTTATTCAGTCTATCGGTTTTGTCTTGAATGTGTTGGTGTGAATGCGCGAGTAGTGCAATGTCATCTGCATATTCCAAATCTTCCAGTGTAGAAAACGTTGTCCATCTAATTCCTCTTGGACTGCCCTCTGTTGTCTGGCGCATCACCCAATCTATGACTGTTAGAAATAATGTTGTTGATAAGGGGCATCCCTGTCGTACTCCTGTTTTCACTTCGAAAGTTACATTACTCGATCCAACACTGCACGTAAAGTTAGAATAGAGGCTTTTTATAATGGAAACATTACGACTGGGAATTCCATAAGCCCTCAGAATTTTCCATAGGCTGTCCCTGTGTATGCTGTCGAAAGCCTTTTCAAAATCAACAAAGTTAATGTACAGCTGTCTCTGCCATTCTGAGCACTGCTCTATAATGTTCCTGAGGGCAAATATATGATCTGCACATCTTCTGTTCTTTCTGAAGCCCGCTTGTTCTTTCCTCAGTTTATGGTCAACTGCTTTTGAAATTCTCTGGATGATTATCCTGCCTAGTATTTTGCTGGGAACTGAGAGGAGGGTAATTCCTCTCCAGTTGTTGCAATCTGCAAGGTCGCCCTTCTTGGGCAATTTGACAATTATTCCTTTGTTCCACTCTGATGGTGTTGTCCCCGTTTTCCACACTTGTGCAAATAGTGGTTCTAATAGTTCTGCTGCTAGCTCAGGGTCTGTCTTAAATAGCTCTGCATTTAAGTTATCATGGCCCGGAGCTTTACCGTTCTTTAACCCTTTGATTGCTGTGATGATTTCTTCTTTTCGTGGAATGTCTGTATTTACATCTAGATCGTTTTCAGCCTCAGGAACATTCAATTGTGTCTCTGGTATTTCCTTGTTCAGAGTTTCTCTGAAGTGCTCTGCCCATCTTGTTTCCTGTCCCTCTGCTGTCTTGATGAGATTTCCTTGCTTATCTCTTACTAATGTAAAATTGTTTGCACCTTGTTTTCCGCTGATGAATTTAGTTATTTTGTATACTGTGCTTTGTTCATTTCTCAGTGGAAGGGGTGCTCTTGTTTTCAATAGAGGCTTAATAGATGGTACTCCGATATCAATTCTTTTCGATTCGGGGTGCACTACCATCGGAGTGAGGCAATCACTCGTAAATCCTTCTCGAGCTACAGGCAATATAGTCAAATGTGTAACATTTGGTGGCACATTGGAGAAGTACTCCACTGCCATTATCAATATTGCTACGCCTTTCTTTACAGGAGAGGTGCAAGCATGTCTCTTGCCGAATCCGATCGCTGATCTTATCATCGGTCGCATTCATGGAGTGAAAGAATGCACTCCACAGCAAATTTCTAATTGGGAAAATGTTAATATGCAATCTGCTAATGCAGTAATCACTAGGGCTCAAGCTCTCAATATGCCACAATCTTCACATTCTGAAGATAATGATGCGCAGATCCAAGATGATTCCTTGGAGATTTCCCATGATTCCTTTATCAAACAGCAGGAAGATGATCCTACTCTAAAGAAATTCTTTACTCTGGCAACAAAAGGTGATCCGAATAAGGATACAAATCGTAAATCTTGGATTACGATGAGGAATGGCGTACTTGTACGTATGGTACAAGACTCCGCTAAGTCCATTCATTCTCAAATCCTTGTGCCTAAAAATATGAGAGTTAAAATCTTACAGCACGCTCATGATTCGCAGTGTGCTGGACATATGGGTTTTTCCCGTACTAAAGCTAGAGTTCTTCAATCTTTCTTTTGGCCTGCTGTGAATAAGGACATACGAATCTATTGTCAATCTTGTAAAGTATGTCAAGAGATTAAATCCAGAGGTCCACGCCATGATGCACCTATTCAGGCTGCAGACATTCCCATTCGGCCATTTCAAAAAAATGGCGATAGACATCATTGGTCCATTTAAGATAAAGTCTGCTAGAGGACACCAATTTATTTTGACGTGTGTTGATATGTGCACACGTTGGCCGGAGGCTGTTCCTCTAAAGAGCATAACTACTGCTGATGTCGCAGATGCTCTTTGGTTAATATTTTCTCGTCTGGGGTTTCCAGCAGAAATATTATCCGACCATGGTACCCAACTCATATCGGATACCATGTCTCAAGTAATGTCGACTCTTAAGATAGAGAGATCGCTGAGTAGTATTTATCATCCTATGTCCAATGTGATGGCGGAACGTTTGAATAGAACCCTGAAAAACCTACTAGGTAAGATAACAGAAGATCATCCTCAGGATTGGGATAGGGTTTTACCCGCGGCTCTCTTTGCATATAGAGAGGTCGCCAACGAACATACAGGATTTTTTCCCTTTGAACTTGTCTTTGGCGCGAAACCGCGAGGTCCTATGTCCTTACTTCATGATCTTATAACTGCTGATAATATTGTCGATGACACAAAATCCTCTTATGAATATGTCATCGCACTTAGACACAAGATTATTGAAGCATGCAAATTGGCAACTGCTTCTTCTGAATTTGCGAAACAGAAGGCAAGGGAATTTGCCAATAAAAAGAGATGCTTGCGACAACTTTGTCCGGGTGACAAAGCATTTGTCTTGCTACCTTGTAGGGAAAATAGACTTCTTGTTTCTTGGAAAGGTCCGTACGATATAATATCAAAAGTTTCCGATATTGACTATATCGTCGATATTGACGGGAAGCGTAAAACCTTCCACATCAACATGCTCACGGAATTCCATGAACGTCCTGATTATTTACAACCTGTTTTCCAGGCAACGGACGATTTTCCAGTCCAACATGGACAGTACTCATCTCTGTCAGTAATACAGGATGAGGAAACGAGTTTCTCGGATGTAAATTTACCTTTTCCAATGATTCCTCTTCACTCTAATGAATCATGGAAAGATGTTGCAATTTCTCCAGAATTATCTCCAGGAGAGCAGAAACAAGTTTCTACTATGTTAGAACAATTTCAGGATGTCCTTACTGACATTCCTGGGCAAACTGATGTCATTCAACATGACATTATTCTTACTGACCATAGTCCTATAAGAGTCAGACCGTATCCTATCCCGATACATTTTCAAGCACAGGTAGAGAAAGAGTTGGATGAGATGATAGAGTTAAAAATTATTGAACCATCCACATCAGCATATTCTTCGCCGATGGTTATTGTATGAAAAAAAGACAATAACATACGTCTTTGCGTGGATTATCGCAAATTGAATCAAGTGACTAAATTTGATGCTGAACCTATGCCTTTACTAGAAGAGCTACTTACGAGACTATCGAATTCTCATTTCTTTACTAAACTCGATTTGTCCAAGGGATATTGGCAAGTTCCATTATCCGAACACGCCAAACCGTTTACTGCTTTTTCGACGCCTAGGGGGCTATTCCAATGGAATTTCATGCCTTTCGGTCTTATGAACGCCCCTGCAACATTCGTACGCATGATGCGTCGAATCCTATCTCATCGCTCAGATGTCATTGCGTATCTTGATGACATCTGCCTTTTCAGTGATACTTGGAACGATCACTATAATGGGATAAATGAACTATTGTCTATCTTACGCGAGCATAACCTGACAGCGAAACCATCGAAAGCATGTATTGGTTTTAGCGAAATATCTTTCTTAGGACACCGTGTTGGTCATGGGTTCCTAAAAACAGAAGACCATAATACAAGTAAGATACTTAACATTTCTATTCCTAAGACTAAAAAGCAAGTGCGAAGTCTCTTAGGTCTAATACAATTTTATGGACGATTCATTCCGAATCTGTCCTCCATTATGTCACCTCTTTCTTCCTTGCTAAAGAAAGGGTCTCCTAACGTAGTCCATTGGACTCAAGAATGTCAATCCTCTTTGGATAAGGTTAAAACTATGTTTTCTACTTCACCTATCCTAGTATTGCCTTCTAAGGATAAGACATTTATTCTTCGTAGTGACGCTTCATCCACCGGGATTGGAGCAGCACTAATGCAAGAGTACTCTGGAACTCTGCATCCTGTGATGTATATTTCTCGGAAATTAAATGCCGCAGAGAAGAATTACTCGGTCCTAGACCGTGAATTATTGGCTATGGTTTGGTCAATCCTTAAACTGCAAAGATTTCTTCTGGGCGCGCATTTCATTGTGGAAACTGACCAGAAAGCTCTTACAGCTATTCAGAGTAAAAATCTGAAGAGCGCGAGATCAACGCGATACGCGATTGCTCTACAGCCATTTCATTTTTCGGTGCGAGCTATCCGTGGGTCAGAAAATGTGATGGCAGATATTTTGTCTAGATGCCCACATGATTCATAACTGTTATACAACTTTGATACAGTTGTTTCTATGTTGAAATGTGTACACATATGTAATATATATCATATATTGATTGTAACACTACTTAGCGGTTCATTGATATTTATTCACCGCTGATCTTTCAATGTTTTTCGTCTTTGATGATCATGATGTTAAGATATCTTAGATGAAATCTATGTATAAACTAATGTGGAAATTGTGTCATTGCTAATATTGTAGTATGCGTTGGTGACACCTCTCTGGAAATATTAATACTTAGAGAAGTACCTTCTCTAAGGTCATAAAACTTATGCTTATCATCTGCGCATTGTTATTGGTGCGTTGTGAGCCTATTGTATGTTGCTCCTAGATGTATTTCAAAAAAAAAAATGTACCATTTTTTTTCCCGAGGGGTGTGGTAATCTGTTGCGTGCATATTTTGACGCACATATTACAAAAATCGATATGGCTATTTAATATGGAAAAGATATAGACATTCATTCATTTGTGTATGAAAATGCTGTCTATGGGGAAAGCGAGATAATCCATGTTTGATTCACACTTTTGATTATAGGAGTAATCGTTCTTGATATTGATCCGGCGCATGGATATTGCTCTTATATTTGTACTTATTTTTTAGGGCCAGAAAATAGATTAATTTGCTTATTATGTTTATGGCCTGAATTCATATGTATTACATATTATTAGTACAAGTAGAATCAGTCCTATATTGTATATTTTGAATGGGTAGGCGGGACTAGATTCTTGTTATTCCGCTCTAGCGGAAGTATGAGTTGTCTTGACAAGTCGTGATGAGTTCCGATGTACCGTGATAATGGCGGGTACAAATTTTTCAAAGGGCTGGTAGATTCTTAAGGAAAAATGATTTATGAAGTGGTTTTCTTCTAAAGGAGATGGTATCTCTACTAGAGTTTGTGTTAGAGACTCTCCTAAGGTACGGTACAATGTATAATTCGGACTCCATGTATTGCCAGACCCTATTTTGATGATCTCATGTCGGTTAGACCTAGATGGAACATTGTGCTTCGTATCGCTAGGGTCGTGTTTTGTATCGACGAAGATGACAGGCTTTCCTACAGCGGTTATGGCTACGTGAATTAACCTGATTACCGTAGAGCTGTATGGAAACATTTATGAAATGATTTATATGCCCATTATAAATTAACTTTGGCTTATATTCACCTTCCTACGAGTGAGTGAGTGACAACTCAGGGAGGCGGCCATGTTATATTTCTGTCATCATATGTTTTGATCACTGCCAAGAGAACAGATTACATATCCTATTATCGGACAGTGGCAAGGAGATCTCAATCTTGATAGGAACCCCCTTTTCGTGGTTTCATAATATATTACAAACTATGGACGTCAAGCAACTTTAGTTATTTACCGATCCGCCTTCACTGACGCGTTTAGTCAGATAGGGGATGCGGCCATAATGTATCATGACATTGAACTTTGGATGTACTACCCATTATTTACGAATGTGTCATGACTTTGGATCTGCTATGTATGCCTACAAATTGATGTGTCAACATACTCATGATGTACTCGTTATGTCCCAGTGTGTACGTCTGAATAAATTGTGTAAACAAAGATTCCAGCAGTCTGCATTGGTGCCTTGTAGACACAAGTGTATGAGTGATTAGATTGGTCAGAACACGAACAGTACACCATTCGCGTTAATCACACTCTACACTTCTACTCCATACATACACCATCCTGCGTCGGTTGAAGTGACCAAGTTTAGGGCCTGCTTCCCCTGGAGCCTTAGAGGGAAACTACTATTTACAGTTGCCTTTGCCTTCCCTAACTCAGGACTAGGGTGAGTTACCCATTTACAGCTGGGTAAACTGGAGCATGCCTGATCTCAACAACTCTGTACACTTCTTTACAGATTGTCACCTTACAGAGCGTGCGAGTGAAAGAAATTTTACAGTGGACAAGCCCACTTTACACTCAGTTTCCCAGACTTGTGCAAATAGTGGTTCTAATAGTTCTGCTGCTAGTTCAGGGTCTGTTTTGAATAGCTCAGCATTCAGATTGTCGTGACCAGGCGCTTTTCCATTTTTTAGCCCTTTGATAGCTGTGATAATGTCTTCTTTTCGTGGAATGTCTGTATTTACGTCTAAGTCACTTTCAGCCTCAGGAACATTCAACTGAGTCTCTGGTGGTTCCTTATTCAGTGTTTCTCTGAAGTGCTCTGCCCATCTTGTTTCCTGCCCCTGTGCTGTGGTGATGATATTTCCTTGCTTGTCTCTTACTAACGTTATGTTGTTTGCACCTCGTTTTCCACTGATAGCTTTAGTTATTTTATAAACTGTGCTTTGTTCATTTCTCAGTGCTGCCTCTTCTGCCTGTCTTGCAAGGTCATTCAGAAATGTCCTTTTGTTAGCACGGGTTTGACGTTTTACTTCCTTGTCCAGCTGACTGTACTGTTCACTGTATATTGCCTTTAACCTGGGAGACTTAGCTTCTGTTTTCTTTCATTTCCTTTCTCTTCGCTATGGTGTTTATCGTTTCTGGTGTTATCCAGTCTTGGCTCTTTCTTTCCTGGAATCCCAAGCATGACTTGCTGCTTTCTTTGTATATTGTTGAGATGGTGTTGAATTTCTGGTCCACATCGTCGGTCTCTGTTCTTTCCTGGCTTTTGGTAATCAGATATCGTCTCTTTACGTCGACCACGAACGCTTTTCTGGTGAGGGGGTCCTTAAGTTTCGTGATGTTGTATCTTTTCTGTTTGACTGCAACTGGTCCAGCAGCTCTGAGTTTCACCTTCAGTCTTGCTACTACTAGGTGATGATCACTTCCCACATCTGCGCCTCTTCTTGCTTTCACGTCTTGTAGTGCATGTCTCCATCTGCCATTGATCATTATGTGATCTATCTGGTTTTTGTCTCGTCCGTTTGGTGATTCCCATGTTAACTTGTGCACTTCTTTGTGTTGAAAAAGTGTTCCTCCAATGACCAGGTTGTTAATACTGCAGAAGCTTATTAATTTGTCCCCATTCTCATTTACTGTTCCACTGCCACATTTCCCCATTACTCTTTCGTTACAATTATTGTGTGTTCCAACTTTCGCATTTAGGTCTCCCATTACTATAATAAGATCGTACCTGGGTACAGTTTCCATTTCCTTTTGTACCTGTTGATAGAACTCGTCCTTGATCTCTTCATCGCTGTCGTTTGTTGGTGCATAGCATTGTATAATTGTGGTGTTGGTGAATCTCCCTCTCAGTCTTGCTCTTATTAGTCTGTTGTTAATGGGTTTCCATTCCAGTAGAGACCTTTCCATTCCTTTCTTAAGGATAATGGCTACACCTTCGTTGTGCTGACCGTCCTCTCTACCAGAATAAAGTACTGTTTTCCCCTGTAGCTGTTTTTATTCTCCCCATCCCTGTCCATCTGCTCTCGCTTATTCCCAGGATATGTAGTTTGTAATTCCTCATCTCTACTGTGATCTGTCTCAGCTTTCCTGCCTCATTCATAGTTCTGACATTCCAAAAACCAATTCTGGTTTCGTGTTTTGCGGTCTGGGCATCCGTTTTCATGCCAGTGGCTTCCTTTCGGCTTTCACCACTGTCAGTCATACGAGCCTGAGACTCCGGATGTCCGTCCCGCATCAAAGTATTTTCATTTATTGCTGTTTCCGTAACGTGTGCGATTTTTTACACAGACAGGGGTGTCGGCCCTGTGCTAAAACCCCCAACCTGGAGGACCAGGGTACCAGCTTTTGTCTGACCCCTACCCACGCAGACCAGTCCAGCATGGTTGAACCTACCAGGAGTAAAACTCCCACTGGCATAGCTCTGGGGATTGTCAGGGTACACAAGCTGCCATACTGCTACAAGGTATAGGTACCATTGATGGCAGGCTTATCTCTTACTAATGTAATATTGTTTGCACCTCGTTTTCCGCTGATGATTTTAGTTATTTTGTATACTGTGCTTTGTTCATTTCTCAGTGCTGCCTCTTCTGCCTGTCTTGCAAGATCGTCTAGGAAATTCCTTTTGTTGGCTCGGGTTTGGCGTTTAACTTTATTGTCCAGCTCACAGTACTGTTCGCTATATAGTTGCTTTAACCTGGGGGACTTCGCTTCATTTTTCTTTCTTTTCATTTCCTTTCTCATCGTTAGGGTGTTTAATGTTTCTGGTGTTATCCAGTCTTGCTTTTTCCTTTCCTGGAATCCCAAGCATGATTTGCTGCTTTCCTTATATATTGTTGAAATGGTGTTGAGTTTCTGGTCTATATCACCAGTCAATGTCTTTTCCTGGCTTTTTGCAAATTGATATCGTTTCTTTATATCAGCCGCAATAGGTTTTCTGGTAAGGGGGTCCTTAAATTTGCTGATGTCAAACCTTTTCTGTGTAGTTACAGCTGGTCCAGCCGTTCTGAGTTTCACTTGCTACTACTAAATGGTGATCACTTCCCACACCTACACTTCTTATTACCTTCACATCTTGTAATGCATGTCTCCATCTACCATTAATCATGATGTGGTCTATCTGGTTTCTGTCCCGTCGTTGGTGCGTAGCATTGTATTATTGTAGTGTTGGTGAATCTCCCAATAAATCTTATTTTTATTAGTCTGTTGTTGATGGGTTTCCATTCCAGTAATATCCGTTCTGTAGAATAGTGGCTTCACCTTCATTGTGCTGTCCATCCTCTCTTCCAGAGTAAAGTACTGTTTTGACTTTTCCTGCCCCTGTCCATCTGCTCTCGCTTATCCCTAGAATGTGCAATCTATAGTTTCTCATTTCTGCTGTGACCTGTTTTAGTTTACCCGTCTCGTTCATTGTCCTGACATTCCAAAATCCTATTCTTGTTTCACGTTTTGCGGTCAGGACGTCCGTTTTCGTGTCAGTGGCTTCCTTTCGGCTTTCACCACTGACAGTCATACGAGCCTCAGACACCGGATGTCCGTCCCGCAGCAAAGTTTGTTCATGTGTTGTCGTTTCCGTAACTTCATTTCTTTTTACATGGACAGGGGTGTCAGCCCTATGCTAAAACCCCCAACCTGGAGGACCAGGGTGTCTGCTTTAGTCTGACCCCTGCCCGCTGTGGTAAGATCCGCGATTACCCCTATCTCAAATAAATAAAATGTTATTGTTTATATAGTCAAAAATTGTAACGGACGCGCGATATTGCCTTTGGCAGTTTGAAAATACGACACAAGGCCAAGACACGTTTCGTCCTATAGTCACGCAGTGGAAATATATAACCACACACACAGCCCTCATTTCCTGTATTGTAGCGTAAATTTTGACGAAACCCAGACATTGTCGTTTTAGTTTGAAAAAAGCGTTGGAGAGAGGGAAAAAGATGGTGTATATTTATTTAAAAGGAAAAATACGGAATTACAAACTAAAAGGAATCGGGTCATAAAACTTAGATATATTAATGGAATATGGTCTCCTGATCAATAATATCTTTCAATTTACAAAATCGTCCAATTAATACCCAAGATATTGCAATAATACTATATATGTTAGGACAGACTTACGAACGGACTCATGCCTGCTTATTTTATCCATAACATTTTTTGAACGTGTTTGAAAGGAGGCAGAAGAGGGTACATGTAATCTGACTGGGTGGAGTTAGGAAGAGGGAGAGGTATTATTGGTTGGCCCAAAACTAAATATATTTTTGCAGAGTAATATCTAAGGCAGACTGGAACATTGTATGTTTGGAGTTTTGTTTTTCCAAAATTTGATTCAAAAATGTTAGTCGCCCTACCCCATTGGCCAGCACATTTAATATCAATGAAAACTTTGAAGGCTGGGCGCATTTGTCTAAGAATCTGTCCCTTGAGCAGGACGATGTACTAGAAGTGTGAATTTGAAATAAAACTAAACTAAATAAATAAAAATTCATAGTCTCGCCAGCAGCCAAGCTGAATCTGGGCCAAGTCATCGTTCCTGTGCTTATTCATTGAATTTGTGGTAAGACCGAAATTATTAACATTATTTATATTATTAATTGTGTTGTACGTCTTGGGTAATGAAGATATTTTACGACTGTAAGTACATAAGTCACTAGCAGACTTATGCAAGGCCTATGTGTTGCTCCACCATATTAACAAACTACCAGAGGTGTAGAACCAAAAGATTACATAGGTTGTCAGCAGGGATCATATCACCTACCTTATTTTATGGAAAAAGATCAATGATAATGGCATAGGTGTTGTAGCCATTAGAGGAGAGGAGTGTGAAAACTGGTACAAGTTGTTCCATCAATCTAGATTGGATGAGCTGGGTTGGTCAGAGAGATCTGACCCTGTTCTTTTATTTTGAATGCATTATTAATTGTTCATTAGATATTATGTTAAGACAAACCATAATCTTCATGTTGCAGGGTTTTTTTACTGGCACTATGCTAGTGCCAGCTTCATGAATATAATAAACAGTGTGAAAGTGGAGGTTGCTGTAGTGGTACAAGCTCACTACCACTGGAACTGTAATCTTTGTACAAGCTCTCTACTAAGATTGCTCCAGGAAGATTGAGACAGTGGCCGTTGGCCGGAAAGACAACTATCATCTAGCTTCACGTGCCAGATAAGTGCATAAGTCCTGGCACGGAACGATTCATCAACTATCTACCATATAAGAATATACTATATAAAATAAAATCCATTTCCACCCAATAAAGTGAACAGAATATTTGTGAATAAAGACAGGGGATGATGTACAACCCCCAACCCGCCATCTAGTACCAGTTAAACAGTAGTAGAGATATATTAACATTATTCTTAGATTTTAAATTATGTGTTTGGACATATTGTCCCTTTCATTTAATTGAATTGCATATATATATATATATATATATATATATATATATATATATATATATATATATATATATATATATATATATATATATATATATATATATATATATATATATATATATATATATATATATAAATTGATTTCATTTGATTTTGATAGTCCTGAACAAAATAATATTAGGTTCAGGACAAAATAAATTGTAAAAAAATTGCTAAATACCAAATTTAAAACACTGGGTTAGTTGAGTTGATCATAGAATTTAATATCTGTGTGTGTGTGTTTGTGTATTGGGTTACCATCACACCACACCTACATTACCCTAGACATTTAGACGTAGTCACCATTTATTCTAAGTGTAAAATATACCTCTGAGCGAGATCTTAGGGTGGTAGCAGAAAGGTGCCCTGAGAACACACCCCATCAATTGTTAGACTCAGGGGCCTTCACAGCTTGACCTCACTCAGTTGCAAATTAAATACAACACCAAGATTCATAACATCTAAACCCACCACACCCGCGCAAACCTGCCCAGCTTGGTAGAACCTTCCAGGAGTAAAACTCCAGCTGGCACAGGATTCCGTTACACGCCCATTGGGAATATGGTGTTAGGCCCATATTTTCTTGACTATCGGCACACTAGGGGTGATGTGGTCAGCATCACACCGGCCGCCTTAACCTTCTCAGAAGTTGCTCTGGTACCCAATTGGGGCTGGGTCGACCCAGGAGCCGTTTGTGGCCTAAAAAAATCCCACCTTATCTGGGGATCGAACCATAGACCACTGAGCTAGGAAGCCAGTGCACTAACCACTATGCTACCGCGGCTCCCTAGCTGGCATAGCTCTTGGGGTAATCAGGGTACGCAAGCCGCCACACCTCGACAAGGTATTGACACCGGTGATGGTAGTAAGTGTAGCCTGTATGCAAATGTTACTACTGCCAGACGATCTGCTTCTCGCAATCCCATCAACATAGCAACTAAATAGTATTTGTGTCATACACAGTTCACGAATACAGTGATTTTTTTGCAAGCTATGTTGTGTATTTTCACTGGCAACGCAGAAAACGTTCCTTTACTCTTGGGGATACTGCACTTTCATATGCCGGCGTGAGAAAGCTAGTCCAAATTTTCCATAGCTTAACATTCTTTCTTTTCTCCCACTCTCCCCAGAGATCTGCCAAATAACCTCCTGTGATCTACCATTAGATCTAGATCGACCAGTTGCCGACCTCTGATCTTTAGAGTGTGGTTCCACTTTTATGATGTGATATGTCTATGCACCACATGCACAGCAAACAGAATCTTTTTATTTTTTGTATTCAGGAAAAACAATTTTTTTTTTTTTTGTTGGGTTAGGACAACATCATGTTAAATTTTGTGTGTGTGATCCACATCTACTGTATGTATGTTTAATAAGAAAGTAGACTCAACTTTAAGTTGGTGGAACATCCCAGACCTTCCACAAGGGTAACCATTGTAGGGTTGGTATTCTTTACTCTGGATCCTTAGTTGCTGACTGACTTAGCAGTCTGTGACCATCACACCTACTGGTGTCTTGTAGGGCAGCAACAAACTCTCTCCACTGTGCTCGGTCTGTGGCCATCTATTGTGCCGTGCCCCAACTCTGATCCCAGTATGTCTATAATTTAAACAATTAATGTACATGTACAGAGTTTGGTGTACACAGCCTGGACTATAAAATTCATTAAGTCAACTCCTGGATGAGGATTTATCTTTAGTCAGTCTATTAATTAGTCAGGGCCTTTCAGTTTCCTACGGAGCACATGTCTTAAATAAAAACATGTCAAACCTTCCAATCCTGTGTCCCTCCATTCATCAGGTCCAGCACAGAACCAACTCCCATGGTTTTTCTTCATATATCAAAGGTGGATCGCTTCTTTCCAATGTGAGTAATAAGCTTCCATTTCACATTTACATTACAGCTCTACGTGAGATCCGGCCTGTTCATCACATGACCACATGGCGGGTAGCAATGTTTGCTGTCGGCTGTTTTATCCATTTTAGATTTTATTTTATTTTTTACTTACTCAGTCGTTCCTCTTCTACCATGAGGTGTAGAGGTTTGGAAGAGAGAGCACCTTACTATCCAATCAGCTGTCTTCCTCCTGGCCTGGTTCCATTCTAGTCCTCGGTCCTTCAAAGATTGTCTAATGTTGTTCTCCCAGCGGACGCTGGGTCGCCCTGGATCCCTGACTGTTAGCCTCCCATGCTTGTGGTAGCCGATCTTCTCCCATTCTGCAGACATGGCCAAACCATCTTAGTTGGGACTGTTCTATTTGGGTCTGCAGGGGTTGGAATTTTAGGCCTTTACGGATCGTCTGACTGCGGATCGTCTGTTACTTCAGCCACCTTTCTCAGGTACCTCATTTCTGAACTTTGGATCTGACTTTTGTGGGTTGTAGTCATTGCCCATGACTCGCATCCATATGTCAAGACTGGGACATAGGTGGAGCGGTATACGCCATCTTCGTCTTCTTACCAACTTCTCTTTTGCTGAGGAATCCTCGATTTATGGCTTGAAAAAGTCTCCCAGCTGCTGCTCTTCGGGTAGCAAACTCCTCTTTATTGTATTACGAAAATTAAAAAAAAAGTAAAGCTCATTAATCATTGATTGTCATCACTCATCGTTTTGACATCTGATGCATATAAACCAATAGATTCAAGTAAGGATATAAAAATTTAAAAAAAAAACCGTGGCTTTTATATCAGCCTGTACATAGTCATAGGTAAGACTGAAATTAAGGAAGTCTTCAAGATAATAATACAGAGCATTTCTGGTTAAAACGTATGAGCTTAATT
This sequence comes from Oreohelix idahoensis, assembly GCA_024509875.1. Classification (NCBI taxonomy): domain Eukaryota; kingdom Metazoa; phylum Mollusca; class Gastropoda; order Stylommatophora; family Oreohelicidae; genus Oreohelix; species Oreohelix idahoensis. The sequence continues at coordinate 135,022 of JAMPIV010013084.1, forward strand.
AAAGGTTTAATAACAGATGAATGGAAAGCAGAGTGGGATAAAAATCTGAAAAGAAGACATGCATATAAGATGTTCATAGCTCCAACAAGATATCTAGGGAATTGAAAATTCCTAGTAATAAGACCACATCACCCCTAGTGGGCCGATGGTCAAGAAAATATGGGCCTAACACCATATTCCCAATATGCCGTAACGGGATCCTGTCCTTATGTTAGGCTTTATCTCGTTTTTTGTTTGTTTGGGTTTGTTTTTTTTCAAGCATAGTAAGTAATTAGGATTTGACAGGTGTGATGCCACTGTCCCATATCGGCAGTTGTTCATATTATTTGGAATTGAAAACAATATATATCCTATTCCTAATTATAACCCATCAGAGGTTGAACGGAATATTTTTCATCATTAAATGAAAAAATATATATATATTTAAAACATTTAGCTTCGATTTAAAAAAAAAAAAAAAGGGGGGGGGGGGGCGGGGGGGGGGCGGCCAGAAACTCTTATCAGCTTGTATACAGCTCTTCTGCAAACGTTGGCTTTGTTAGAAGTAACAAGGGAGATGCATAGCCAAATATTTGACTAAATGGTAAGTCAGATTAGCGTCCAATTGACAGAGTGGGTTGAGCTGATCTATCGCATCAGTGGTGCCGGGTTTGAATCACGGTACCGATACGCCACAGTCTACCCAGCTGTAAATGGGTACCTGACTTTTAGTTAGTGAAGGAAAAGGCAGCGAGGAACGGAACTAGTCACCTCACCTCTTGATGCTGGACCTAGTATGGTGAAGTGTCTAACGCATCTGCTATGGGACTACCTTGACCTTTCTTAAGTCAGAATAGAGCTAATATATTTCTCTATATATCAACTCACCAAAGTGTTACCGAGGTCTCTACCATGCATGTCGTAAAAAACGACTAAGGAGGGTTGGGCATGGGGGTTCGTTACACCGATCCTGTAAAAATGTTAAACCACAAAAACTTCAGCAAACCGTGGACAGGTCAACTAAGTAAAATATATAAGGTAATGAGACAGTGAAATTTCGTAGTGTCTTATTAGTGATTCACTGTCAATTGTCGAAGGCCTTTTCAGAGACCCCGAATCTAATGTAAGATGGTACAGAAGAGCTCTCCCTCTACTTTGTGTGCGCCACCTAGTGAGATTTTTAGACAGAAAATAGCTTATTCGGTTCTATGGTCTGCTCTAGTGCCCCTTTATAAAAAGAGTTACGCGAACTATGTCAGAATCGAAAACGAGGCTGAACGACGTAGACGCCATTTTCGGCTGGACAATACCAGGGCTAGTAGCAAGAATAAGCATCGAGCAAGATTTTTTTTTTTTAAATTAATGAAGAAAAATATCCCGTTCAACCTCTGATGGGTTATAATTAGGATATATATTGTTTTCAATTCCAAATAATATGAGCAACTGCCGATGAGAAAGTGGCATCACATTTGTCAAATCATTGTAAATAGGGACAATCACAATTATGCTTATATGTTAAATAAATAAACAAAAAACAAACAAACAATATCAAGAAGAAACTCTGAACAAGAACAATATTAAAATGGAGAGGTGTAAAGGCCTGGTGGTTCTAGTTATATAACTGACTTTAACAGATATTTAATTGACTTTCATCTGTTAAAAGTCGTATGTATTGTAAGAACAGCATCAGACCTTCACATTCCCAGCCACTATATATTAACATTTATTCGTGTTAAATATTGTTTGACTATATTATGCAGTTCCCTAGGTCTGTCTATTCTTAAAACCTCTTCTATATTTATAAGATTATATATATATATAATTTTAAATTATATAATATAAATTATATAATTTTAATATATAAAATTAAATAATAAAAATTATATAATATAATAAAATTTTATATTTTTATTATTTTATTAATATTTATTCATTATATAACATTATATAATATTATTATTATATAATTAAAAAAATTACATAATATATAAAATTATATAATAATAAAAATTATATAATATAATTATATAATAAAATTATAATAAAATTATAATTAATTGTTATTATTTTTATTATATTATAAAATAATATAATAAAAAATTATAAAAATTATATAAAATTATATAAACTTATAAAATTATATAATTTTATTATATAAATTTTAAATTATATAATATTAAATAATATATAATATTAAATATATAGTTAATTAATTATAATATAATTATCGTGTGAAATATATTATAATTATAATATACACGACATAATGAACACACGATATAATATAATATAATTAATTAATTATAATATATAATTATAAATTTATAAATTATAAATAAAATTATAAAAATATTATATTTATAAATATTTATATTAATCGAGTAAGATGCCTAATTGTTCAGCTTTTGGCTGTAGCAAACGCTCTAGCAGAGGATACAGATTGTTCTCGTTTCCAGCAGACAAGAAACTTAGATCGATCTGGGAATGCAAATTGAGTACAACAATATTTACTCATACCGAGCAGCATGTTGATTTGTCAGATGTAGAAATAGAAATAGAAAGCACATCTGAGGTCCATGCAATTCATTATTTAAGTGGCTACTGCGTGAACAGTATATGCAACATACTGCCTGTCATATCTGCATTGCAGCTGTCACTGCCCCTCAGTGTGCAACAATTGCTGACATTTCACGACTAACAGAACATAAAGAGTATATTCCAGGCTCACTTGTTTATGCTAGTGACACAGTAGTAAATCTGATATTAAGAACTGAACAACTGATCCGTCAACAATGAAAAGCATTGCAACTTTACTTTTGGATATGGCATTACAGGAAACAGCTGAATGCACACTGAGCAACTGCCATGATATTAAACAAAAGCTATTAGCAAAGTATATAAATGTCAGAATTTACATTTACTGCAGAAATAAAAACAATGGTCTTAAACAGCATGCTCGAGCATCAATGAGCAGTAAAAGCCATTGCAGGAAATCTCCGGTCCAAAATATGTAATTAGATTTTGTTAAAACTATCTGTACATTGTCGCATTTTTAATGAAAACAAAAAAATGGTGTGATCATCTGGATCTAGTAAAACTGTCAGTGTCTACAACAGTCATTCACCAGTTTCCGCATTTCAAACTAGGTAAATAGTTCAATTCGAAGGGAGTATGTTTTGCTAAGTGTTGCAATTCTAACGGAATATTTGTTGCTAAATAGTGGAATTCTAACAGAATATAAAATTTAACGGAGTATGTGTTAAAAATTCACGCTACTGATTCTATTCAATAAACCGGTAAGTAAACTAGTTTTCTTCTTTTTGTTTTGTTAGTTGAAATACAAAGAATAGTACAAATATGTGCTACTGTATTTGCATCTAATTTTATTTCAAATTATTAGTTAACCTAAACGAAAACGCATATTAGGTCTGAAACTCGCGATTGGGTCCATTTTCCAGCAATACGGGTACAGCCGAAAATGGCGACCAAATTTTAGTTGGCGTAACTCTCTATATAAAGGGGCACTAGTGGTGGCTCCATAAGATGCTAAACCGGAAATGATGATGATGGTAAACTTCTATTTTGGGCAGTCTTTTTTTCAGCGTTGAGTGGCAGAGTGATTCAAGCATTTGCTTCTTGAGGCAAAGTTACTGGGTTCAAAAACCTAGTAGCATCGCATTCCACTCCATCTTGCTGTAAGGTACCTGGATCTACTCTTGAGTTAGGGAAGGCAAAAGTAGCAAGGAAGGGAACTGAACACACGATTTCATAAAAAATGTGAGGCCTAGTATTATGAAACTTCTAACACTTTACTCCCCTTAGACAGTATCTGTATTGTAACTACCTCTTCTGCTGTCATCATTAAGTGCAGATTGCTGTGGCTTCTTATTTTACTAATCTTCTCCAGGTTCTTTGGCCTTCCCTCTTTTCTTTTCTCCTGTGGTTTTCAGCCGAGTACATGTCTGGTTATACTGGCTGATTGTCACATGAGTGAATTCTGTCTTGAGAGTAACAAAGAAACCACAACAAAACAGTTTCAGACTCTCAAGAGCGTAATAAAAGTGTGGCACCAGGGCTGGATTTTTTCTTTGAATAAAACGCAAAGAAAAGTGTTTATGTTTGCAAGTAGATTTCTAAACAGTAACGTACTTCCATACACATTTTCGATGAACCACTCCCCCCGGCTATCACCTACCGCTTTTGGTACGCCACAGCAGACTTTCATAGGCTTGCATAGAATAGAAGGATTGAACAATGACAAAAACAATTTCTCCAGAATGCAATATCAAAGTAAATGGAACAGTCTTAAAACAAGTCAATAAGTTCAAATACCTGGGCACGTTAATAACATCGAATGGAAGATGCATCTCAGAAGTGACAAGTAGAATAGACCAGGGAAAACCAGCGTTACATAAAAATGAAATTTTAATTCTTTGTTTGTTTCTTGGAAAGGGGAGGTCACACACTAAAACATTCATACAAATTTAGTTTTGATTGCGCAAGTCACAGCTTCAGACAGAAACATACAGACACTACACTCAAAGACCTGTGGCGATGGGTGTTACGGTAGATTAATTGGCATGGTCTGCTAGAGGTTAGCAGCATGCGATTTTAGGGGTTACAACGTTTAATGTAATGTAAAAGTATTATTAGCCTAGTGAATGCTGTGACGTTTCAGCGTTAGTAGTCACGCACGGTGACCAAGAGACGGGACCCTTTTCTAGACGACCGTCGAACCGAGAAGACGTGTCCTTGGAATGTTATAGTGCCGGGCATGTATTGCCGCACAATTATATTGTATTAAATAATGGGCATGGGTCAGTCCACTGTTATGATGAAGAAAGATGAATTTTACAGGTTAGTAATTGACTAAACCTTGTCAAGATGAATTAACAGTCCGTTTTAGTTATACTAGTGCCAGACGCATAATCTCACTGTCGGTCGTTGGAATTACCAACCACGCGTGCATATAGTTATGTTGTTCTGACTATTATGTTTTCAAGCTACGAGACAAAGGACTGATTTGTAAAGGAATAATATATGAAGTATGAACTGCAACTTATTATGTATAATTCTTCATGATGACCATGTGTGAACTGTTCGTGTATGGAATTGATTTATTAAATGTATGTGGATGTAGTGGTATTGATGGTATTGTATGATGGTGTTATTACTACATGTAACTTGTATGAGGCCAGCTGTGAAGGCTCCTGAGATAAAATGTAGTTGAGAATTATCAGAAGGCCTTTCTTGCTACCACTACGACCTCACACTTAATTTTTTTTTTCTTAATGAATGTGGCTACGTAAAGTGTCTAGGGTAATGATGTGTAATGTGGTGTGTTAGTTATAAATACACCCACAGACATTTAAGAAGACTAATAAGATTAACAAGTGTTAAAATACACTGAACTAACTCACGTGTATAAAGTTTTTGATATAATTATATTACATTTATTGGTTCTGGATCAAGTTTTATGTGACCAGAACTTGTTTTAAAAGAAGGATTGAAAATTTATAAAAAAAAAAATGCATGGAATGTTACATAATAAATGCAAGAGCGTACCTATTTAAGTACTAGACTAGTTAGTTTTATTAAAAAAAGTTCGAGTAGTCATCTCTTTGGGAGGATATTTACTGTTTGTGCTGTTGGGGTGGTCTCATCACACCTGTCTATATTGACTACACCGTGTCCAGAAAATGGTGGGAATTTTTATGGGGATATTAGTCACTACCAATAGTTGGTGAATGTCCAGCAGACCAGAGGCTCACTCATCTTTTTGTAGCTCTGGTGCTGAAAACTTGCGGTCCCACCTCTCCGTGCTGGCGGACAATAATGGTGGTCTCTGTCACAAGAACTGCACAGATACACTCGAGTAAAGTCACCCACCGAATAGACTCTGCTTTGTTGTCGAAAGAAACTCACAGCTCAGATTATGAATACATAACACAGAATTGCTAGCAAAACTCAGCTGAGCTGCTGGCTATAGTATGGCGTCCCTAAATTTATTCACTGTCTTTCATATGGGAAAACACCACACTTTAAAATCTGTGTCTAACACTGAACAATTATTGAAGAATGACCCCACTTTCGCGTCTGAGCGCTAATGATATGATTGTCTGTGGCCAATCACTGCCTAGTTGTACTTTAAATTTCAAATTTCTACACTAAAGTCATTTCAGTCATGCTTCAGTCAAGTATGGATGGTTATCTGTTAGTCTGTCCGTCTCTACTTGTGTTTCTAAAAAAAATGTGCTTGATTTTTGAAGCAACCTTTCTCTCCCCTTAAAATTTTGTCGTAAAAAGTTATATTTAGACACAGCTACCGCTCAAAAACCCTCTCCTCCATAATAAGTAACTTTGAACACCTGTTCCCAAGGTCGTGTTTTTGGGTGCAAATTGTGACACTTTTAGATTCAATACAGTCTAGCGATGATGTGAACTACACTGTCTTTTGTCATTATCTTCAATATTATCTATCCGTTTGTAAATTTAAGAACATATTAGTTCACTGCTCAGAATAGGCCATCCGGCCAGCTAATTTTTATATTCCTAACATTAATATTAAGAAAAATTACTTTTTAAATTTTTGTAATTTTCCTACCATCCGCGTTCTGCCGCTCAATTCAAATCAAAATCTTAGTATCGCAAAAGCGTCCATTCCGTACCTCGTGTCAATTTGGGGGACGTGAATTTTTTACTTTCCTCCATCCCCCCCAATTGCGTCTCCTTAGCCTTTCCAGTCATATTTTTTTTTCTTTTGATCCGCCGTTCCCCTCCTGTCTAGCAAGTCAATTTTATGGAGGGTGATGACCCGCGGTCTAGGCGATCATGTACATCAGCAGCCTACGCATTATGTTTTTATCCTTAAATGTTATCTTTGGAGTATTTTACCGTTGTATCTCGGTCAATTTCACTACACATCTCCCCACTTGAAAACATGCCTATGGCAAGTTCCAAAACCAGCGATACACATAGGTAAAATTACTCCTCACGTCTGCCACTACTCTAATTTTGATCACAGGGGTGCCGACTGAGGAAATCTGCACCGACATTCAATTTGCCTGGGATATATTGGATACTGAACTGATACGGTTGAAGCAATAAAGACCACCTCAGCAATCTTGCGTTTTCATGCTTAGCCTGAGACAAGAACACGAGAGGCTGATGATCCGTCTCCACCACAAAAGTCCTACCATACAGATAGATTTGAAACTTCTTTATTGCCCAGATTAATGCTAAACATTCTTTTTCGCTTGTGGAGTATCCTTGTTCCGCCTTATTCAATTTGCGGCTTGCATAAGCGACTGGTTTAAGTTCCCCGTCAGGTGAAGATGATCTTTGCAACAAAGCCCCTCCTAGTCCTACATTACTTGCATCGGTTCTTAAGACAAAGTCCTGTGTCAAATCAGGCAGTTTGAGAATAGGCTTGCTAATGAGTTTTTCCTTTAACTCTTGGAACGCTAGTTCACATTGTGCAGTCCAAATAATTTTATCTGGAAGTCCCTTGCGAGTCAGATCAGTCAGAGGAGCACAAATAGCGTTAAAATTTTTGATGTATTTCTGATAAAATCCGCATAACGACACAAATGATCGCACGTCCTTTTTTGTTTGCGGCCTAGGTGCTCTCTGCAGTTTTTCCAAGTTCTTAGGATCAGGGGTCATATTACCCTGATATACAGTGTGTCCCAAGAATTCCAACTCTTTGCATCCAATACAACATTTTGTTGGCCTAGCAGTTAAGTTCGCCTCCCGAAGTCTATCAAACAACATCTCCAGAGCTTCAATGTGTTCTTCAAAGGTCTCGGTGGCGACGAGAATATCATCCATGAAATTTGTGATACATGGGTTATTCAGGGGGTCCAACAATTTTCGCATCATCCTTGAAAACACACTCGGAGCATTTTTCAGTCCGAATGGTAGCATATTGAATTCATAATGTCCATCCGAAGTGCTAAAAGCCAAATAAGGTCTCACTTCAGGCTTCACTGGGATCTGGTAATAGCCTTTACTAAGATCCACCTTTGAAAAGTATTTTGCCTTGTTCAGTCTGGCAAATAACTGTTTTGTGTCTGGTAATGGATCCACTTGTCCTTCTGTGACAGCATTCAGTTTCCTGTAATCTATGCACAGTCTGTGTTCCCCAGACGGTTTCCTCAACAAAACGACACTAGAACTAAAAGATGATTCACTGTGCGAAATAATCCCCTCCTTCAATAAATAATCTATTTCTTCCTTTAATGCCTTCTCCTTCGCGAACGGAATAGAATAGGCTCTCATACAGATTGGGTTTGAGTCTACCAGTTTCATGTCATACTGTAGCAAATTTGTATGGCCTGGTTTATCTGTTAATACATCTGTATGTTCCTCCAGAACTTGTTGAACTCTCTCCCTCTGATTTTTAGTCAGGTGCTTACTGACTTTTACCTGTGCTGCGGTTTCACAAGGATGTAATGGGTATTCATGTGAGGTGAGTGGTTCCTTTTGCATCTGGGTTGCAATAGCTAAGGTCAATAAGGGGGTGCTTTCCTGGAGTGGTCTGTCCAGATACTTCTTTAACAGGTTTACATGATAAACTTTTTCCTTCCCCTTTTTGTCAATTTTATAGTTTGTTCTAGACACCTTCTCTAGAACCGTATATGGACCTTGCCAACCAATTTGTAATTTATTCTGGCTTCCGGGTAGTAAAAGCAGCACCTTCTCTCCGACTGCCAGTTCCCTGTCCTTTGCCTTCCTATTAAAATATGCTGCATGTTTCTTCCTGGCTTGTTTCAAATTATCATTTGCCAGTTTCCATCCAGCTTTCAAACGAGTGGTCAGTTCGTTCACGTATTGATACGATGAGGTAACAGTCTCTTCCGCCTTCTCATCTGTCCAGGTCCTTAATAGAGTTACATCTGGATCTTTAATTTACCATACTTATTTTTCATGGAACCCATCGGGTCCCGTCCCTTAGAAGCTCTATAATGAGGACTTTTCTTCCTAGAATCATCACTCACAAATCGACCACTACCAATTTTTCTCTGGGGTTTGTCTCCCCACTTAAGATTGTTTATGAGAGATCTTCGCTCTCTTGTCTGTTCTTCCAGTTTATATAAGTCTGACCGAGGGATTGTCATCTTATCCTGGGTAAAATTTCTTCTTTTTACTCTTCGCATAGTAGCCATGTTAATCCATTCAAGTGAAGACTGGGTGTGAAAAGGGGGCTCCCATTCCACTTTGTCTACCCGAGTATAATTAGTTTTCCTTTCAGGCCTAAAGTTGCCCCGTGGCGTTTCTAGGTCCTGCACATATTTTCCCTTTGTGGGTGTTCCCTCATGAAATACGCCACATGCTTCTACAAAGTTTTCAACATCGACATTTACGTCGGGCCAATAGTATTTTCGAGCAATCTTTTGGCAGATGGTACCGACTTTCTCATGGTCACCATCTGTTCCAACATGTAAGCTCCTTATTAAGTTTGCCCTATATATCTTGGGAAGAACTAACTGTCCGTGACCAGTGGATCTAGTTCCTGTCTTCCTGTATAATAGTTTGTTCTTCATGAAATATTCCCCCTTGCTCGGAGGTGTGTGGCATTTGGGTAATTTTTTAAAACATGGCTGGAGTGTCCTATCCTCAGCCTGCGCCTTCCTCATCTCCTCTGGATGAGCATTTATAGGTTCACCTTCTTCCTCCTTCTTCTGTGACCTGGTCTGCACTGTCGCCATGATCACAGGTTTCTCGGGATTCCCCAAGAAGACGTATCTACACCCCAATATCAGAGGGTAGATTGGTTCATCTATCACTGCTGCTCTGATTTCTCCTTCCACATAGCGAGTTTTCACCGTTATCCTTGCGATGGGAAGTGTCATGAGTGGTATGTCCTTAGTCGCCCCTTGTATTTCCACTGTTTCTGTGGTATACTGACTTGGGTCCACTAGGCTAGACTTCACAACTGAATCATAATCCAAACCTGTATCATAAAGGCACCTTATGGTGACCCCATTACAAATAACATCCTCACAAACTGGGGGGTGATAAGGTTCCTGTTGTCCCTTAGGATTAACCTTTAATCTTTGCGTCCCCGACTTCATTGCAGCAATGTTTGAAGGTTTCCTTCTACAAAATTCGGTGTTATGGTTATCCTTCTTGCACCATTTGCACCATCTTTTTCCTTGGTTCAACGGTTTTCTTTCATTGAACTTTTGGTCATTGAACTGTGAGTTTCTGTCGCGATAGTCATTTCTTGGCCGCTCAAAATTTGTCCTACCCTTATTTCCCTGCTCTCTATTATCAAATTTATTAAATTGCTGTGGAGCTTTAAAATTGTCTATGTGCTTCTTCTTAGCACCACTTACCTCTGCCTGAGCTGCCTGATACCTCTCAGCAACATTTAAAATTTCCCCCAACTTCTCTGCACCTTGTTCCATGAGAAATTTTCTCATGTCTGGAGCCATGGACTCTCTCAATTGCTCAATCATGATCATTTCTTTAAGATCTTGGGTCTTCCCCAGAGCCGTCCATTTCTCCAAATAGGTTTATAGTCTGGCAGAGAATTGGTGGTATGTCTCCCCAGACAACAGTTTGGCATTTCTAAATTTCTTACGATAAAATTCACCATTCTTCTCGTACCTTAATAACAAAGCCTGCTTTAACATGTCATAATTGTCTTGGTCTTCCCTGTTCATTTTGGCAAATACTTCATAAGAAGCACCCCTCAATCCCTGTGATAGCTTTAAACTCCACCTCTCTCTCTCTAACCCATATGTAGTAGCTAATAACTCAAAACGTCCTAGGTACCCTTCTATGTCATCGTCTTTCTCAACAAAATGGTCTAAATGAAACCCCATAGCTGAGTTTGAGGCTCCCAGACTGGGCGTAGCATCTGAGGCAAAAGGGCTGGCACCATTTTCAGGAGCCGGGCCTTGTAATTCCAGCTCCCTTAGTCGTAATTCGTGCTCCCTCTGCAACCTTCTATCTTCTGCCTCCCTTTCGGCAGTCAACCTTTTTTCCTCTGCCTCCCTTTGCTGTCGTTTTTCTTCTGCCTCAATCTGCAGCCTCTTAATGTCTCTATCAGCCTCTAACCTCTTCTCTTCAGCTAACCTCCTTTCTTCCCGTTCAATATATTTATCACATTCAGCCGTTACGTATTGAATTAAAATTTGACCATCCATTCCCATCTCCTTCGCCGTGAGCACAGCAGCTGATCGGAACTTTGCTAGCTCAGCCATACTTTTCAGACAATATAATAATATACAAGCTAAATCTCTAACCAGTAAATACACTAAGTAATTCTTATGACTATAATCTAACTAACCAGTTAACTAATTAATTATTACTGGCTGTGAAGATTCACCAACTTTTATCTGCAGGGACACTTTTAATTTTAAAGGAAATTTTACAATTTATTTCCCTACTTTTATTTCTCCCACCAGGAGATCTTAATATTAATATTGGCTAATTATCCCTGGACAAGACCCCAATTTATGTAGTGGTATTGATGGTATTGTATGATGGTGTTATTACTACATGTAACTTGTATGAGGCCAGCTGTGAAGGCTCCTGAGATAAAATGTAGTTGAGAATTATCAGAAGGCCTTTCTTGCTACCACTACGACCTCACACTTAATTTTTTTTTTCTTAATGAATGTGGCTACGTAAAGTGTCTAGGGTAATGATGTGTAATGTGGTGTGTTAGTTATAAATACACCCACAGACATTTAAGAAGACTAATAAGATTAACAAGTGTTAAAATACACTGAACTAACTCACGTGTATAAAGTTTTTGATATAATTATATTACATTTATTGGTTCTGGATCAAGTTTTATGTGACCAGAACTTGTTTTAAAAGAAGGATTGAAAAATTTATAAAAAAAAAAATGCATGGAATGTTACATAATAAATGCAAGAGCGTACCTATTTAAGTACTAGACTAGTTAGTTTTATTAAAAAAAGTTCGAGTAGTCATCTCTTTGGGAGGATATTTACTGTTTGTGCTGTTGGGGTGGCCTCATCACACCTGTCTATATTGACTACAACGTGTCCAGAAAATGGTGGGAATTTTTATGGGGATATTAGTCACTACCAATAGTTGGTGAATGTCCAGCAGACCAGAGGCTCACTCATCTTTTTGTAGCTCTGGTGCTGAAAACTTGCGGTCCCACCTCTCCGTGCTGGCGGGCAATAATGGTGGTCTCTGTCACAAGAACTGCACAGCGACACACAAGTAAAGTCACCCACCGAATAGACTCTGCTTTGTTGTCGAAAGAAACTCACAGCGCAGATTATGAATACAGAACACAGAATTGCTAGCTAAATTCCGCTGAGCTGCTGGCTATAGTATGGCGTCCATAAATTTATTCACTGTCTTTCATATGGGAAAACACCACACTTTAAAATCTGTGTCTAACACTGAACAATTATTGAAGAATGACCCCGCTTTCGCGTCTGAGCGCTAATGATATGATTGTCTGTGGCCAATCACTGCCTAGTTGTACTTTAAATTTCAAATTTCTACACTAAAGTCATTTCACTCATGCTTCAGTCAAGTATGGATGGTTATCTGTTAGTCTGTCCGTCTCTACTTGTGTTTCTAAAAAAAATGTGCTTGATTTTTGAAGCAACCTTTCTCTCCCCTTAAAATTTTGTCGTAAAAAGTTATATTTAGACACAGCTACCGCTCAAAAACCCTCTCCTCCATAATAAGTAACTTTGAACACCTGTTCCCAAGGTCGTGTTTTTGGGTGCAAATTGTGACACTTTTAGATTCAATACAGTCTAGCGATGATGTGAACTACACTGTCTTTTGTCATTATCTTCAATATTATCTATCCGTTTGTAAATTTAAGAACATATTAGTTCACTGCTCAGAATAGGCCATCCGGCCAGCTAATTTTTATATTCCTAACATTAATATTAAGAAAAATTACTTTTTAAATTTTTGTAATTTTCCTACCATCCGCGTTCTGCCGCTCAATTCAAATCAAAATCTTAGTATCGCAAAAGCGTCCATTCCGTACCTCGTGTCAATTTGGGGGACGTGAATTTTTTACTTTCCTCCATCCCCCCCCCAATTGCGTCTCCTTAGCCTTTCCAGTCATATTTTTTTTCTTTTGATCCGCCGTTCCCCTCCTGTCTAGCAAGTCAATTTTATGGAGGGTGATGACCCGCGGTCTAGGCGATCATGTACATCAGCAGCCTACGCATTATGTTTTATCCTTAAATGTTATCTTTGGAGTATTTTACCGTTGTATCTCGGTCAATTTCACTACAGTGGACTCAAGGAATGACTTATCAAGTCTCTGAACGTTGGAAGTTGAATATATTATGAAGTTGACAAATATTCTATCCCACCTTCGCGTAATTTACCATCAATAGCACGATACCATAACTGACTGAGAAAGACAAGGGATAAATGGAAGCAAACGTAAATAGAAGAGCCAGTATATACAGTCTGCAACAACAATCATTAAGGACCCCCTTGTAGCAACTGGGTGACCCTCGCAACAATGGGGGAGTGGCGAACCAGAAAGTGTGGATATACTCAAGCTGCAGCCACAATCCTGCACACAGGCGGCTCAGGCCATAAGGTCGCTTCTCGCGGGAACTTTGAAGCAGCGGCGAGATCCGGCAACCCCCTGAGAGACTGAGCAGTCCTCTTTATGATCACTCTGCTCACCTTCATGGCATGAGGAAATGGCTAGAAAAGGTGCCATGAACATAGCCTGCTTCAACCTACTCTGACCAGCTTGACGCGGCTGGAGGGTATCCCAATCATGCGTTCGAACAAAAAATAAGAAAAAAATGAAGGTGCTTACCTTCGGCACGTGGATAGTGCGAACATTACTCGACAATACCCTGGCCGACAGACCAGAAAGACGGACTGCACTTGTGGCCAGAGAACTGGCGCGCTATAATGTCGATATAGCAGCCCTAAGCGAGACGCGACTACCAGAAGGTCAGATTACTGAAATTGGAGGTGGCTACACATTTTATTGGAGTGGGCGGGACAGCAAGGAACGACGTGAGGCTGGCGTTGGATTCGCCATTAAATCTTATATCGTACGTAAACTTGTCAAATCTCCCAAGGGCATTAATGATCGCCTAATCACCCTTCATGTCCCACTAGGAAGCAACAGAAGTGCCACACTGATCAGTGCATATGCCCCAACAATGAGGAAACAAATGAAAAGTTCTATGACAAACTAAACTCTATTATCTCATCAGTTCCTAAATCTGAGAAACTTATTATTCTCGGCGACTTCAATGCCAGAGTTGGCACTGACCACAACACCTGGGGTGGAATACTTGGAAAACATGGCATAGGCAAATGTAATAGTAATGGGCTCCTACTACTCAGCCTGTGTGCCACACACGAACACCATGCTTCGCTTACCCACTCGAAATAAAACAACATGGATGCACCCCCGCTCCAAACAGTTGCATCTCATTGATTATGTCGTCACGAGAAGGAGCGACAGACGTGACGTGAGAGTGACCAAGGCCATGTGTGGCGCCGAATGCTGGACCGACCACAGGCTGATTGTATCAAAACTCAACCTTAAGTTTAAGTATACAATTTTTAAAAAATTTTTAAACACTTTTTAAATCAAGTCTACACTTCACAAGACATAACACACACCTATTCATATCAATTAATTATATGAAGCAATTCATAAGATTCTCCAGTCAATTTCACACATTTAAATGTATAACATCAACATCTAGTTAAATAAAATGTGTATCTACTGCCTGTTTTTAAAATATAACCTGAAAAGAAAAATTGCACACATTTTGAGTGGTTGTTTTTACAAACATATGTGGTTTTGAGAAAAAAATCATAAAAATTACATCTATGAAGTGAAAGTGATAAAAGTTTCTAGATATGTTTCAAACTAAATGTGCACTGATATTCTGAACATTTTATTGCCATACATTAATTGGGAGTCAATTTCACACATTTAAATGTATAACATATGTACCTACTGAACTTATGTATTTGTCCACTGTCTGTTTTTAATACTTCACCTGTCTGAAAAAATTGCATCCATTTTGGGGCCTGGATAAAACCCAAAAACAGTCTGGGAGAAAATGAATCAAAGGGACATAGCACGAAAACACAATTTGAATTATATCCCTTTAATAAATACAATTGATTATCCCACTTTGATTGACAGGATTACACCCCATCTTTAAAATAATTTAATTAATTAAATTTACTAAACTACATTGACATAAACCAAATCTTCAATAAATCTTACTGTAAAAACGTAAACTTTATAGCAATAAGTAAATTTTAAAGAACATAAATAGTTGTCAAGTTCTTCTTTATATATTTATCTAAATTAATTTACTTATTATAAGGTTTAAAAGCTATTCTGGTATCTTACATCAGTGCAGGACGTTTTGCAATTTTCTATGAATATATTGCGTTTTCATTGGTTAGTGTATTCCACACCGAAGTGGAACACGAAACTATTTTTGACGGCGTAACTGCCTTACATAAATAAGAATGTATCTGTCACGAAATGGAATAATACCGTAGTGCAAGACTGGGACATAGGTGGAGCGGTATACAGCCGTCTTCGTTTTCTTACCAACCTCTCTCTTGCTGAGGAATCCTCGATTTATGGCCCGAAAAAGTCTCCCACCTGCTGCTTTTCGAGTGGCCAACTCTTCTTTGATGCCTCCCTTTCGGTCTATAACAGCCCCGAGGTATTTAAAGTGGTCGACCTGCTCCAGGACCTGTTCTCCCAGCTTAATCTACGAACAATGCATACAAGGAAACACACCTTTATTACAACAAAATACACGTTCTATTTACAGAAGCCTTATTAATACACAAGAACCTTCATTAGTGACAAGGATAAAACGTGGGTACAATTATTTCATAACTGATTACCAACCTATTTTTAAGAGCCTACACGAGTTACCATTTTCTCCACCCGCAAAGGAAGTCACCTTTAGATTATTATATAGCATGACACCTATAAGGCAAAGACTTGTTGCACAATGGAAAAACCTCCCAAAATGCAAATTATGTAACACCAATACACAGGAGACAGAAGATCATTTGTTTTTGTTTACTGTAGTACAGTTACTTCTACAATAGAAATTTTGAAAAAGGAATTGATGGTTTACTTTCCACGCAGTATTGACATGTATAGAGCTATCATAAGCTAATACAGATGAAAAACCTATGGCAAGGCACAAGCAAAGAAACAAAGTTACAACTGATCAGAGCATGTATATTCCCAGTGGCAACATACGGCTGCGAGACTTGGACACTCAATAAAACAGTTGCAAAAAAGATTACATCATTCGAAATGAAATGCTACAGAAGGATGTTGAGAATACCCTGGACAGAAAAAAAGACCAACAGAGAAGTACTGCACTCACTAAACGTACAGGAACATTGGCTCCTAAATACCATCGCAATAAGGAAGCTGAAATTTTTCGGTCATATAAAAAGACATAATAGTCTGGAAAAAACAGTGATGGAAGGCATGGTCCCTGGAAAAAGGGGAAGTGGTCGACCTAGACGACGGTGGACCCAGGACATCACAGAGAGTCTGAACTTGTCTTTGGCTGATGCAGGTCGACTTGCCCAGAATCGTGATGCGTTCAGAGCAGCTGTAATGGAGACAACGTTCTGGAAAGAATACGTCACATGATGAGAGCTATCATGCTGAATTCACTACCAAAGTGTACACAACAAGTAGAACTGAAACTTTTGACCCTGATAGTGGAATTTAAATATTTAGTCTGGATATGTAGGAACTGCGCGGTGTTTGAAGGGAAACAGTACAACGCCCACTTATTCTCACAATTATTCCTACAAAAAAAAAACACTATATATCAAAGTTTGAAACTATTTTTGACGGCGTAACTGCCTTAGATAAATAAGAATGTATCTGTCACGAAATAAACATAATACCGTAGTGCAAGTCGGGTTTAGTGTGAATCGTATTAGGAAGGTTTAACTATTTTTTGGTTTTAATTTTACTACTGCATTGAGGTGTGGTACCAGTTATAAGTGGAGCATAGGGAGCCACGCTGGTGTAATGGTAACCACACTGCGTTAGCGATCAGGTGTTCAAGGTTCAAGGAAATGAAAATGGTGAGGAGGACAAGGAAAGACCTTGAACTGATGGTACGCAACAGGAGGACGTAGCATGTGTTCGTGGAAGGCCTATGCTCCTTGGTGAGCTAAAGGGTATTAATTGATTGTTTGAATAATATGTTATTTGTTACAGTGACAGAGTTTGACCATAGGATGAGCAGAATAAACGATACTGAAGCACAACAAACAAACAAACAAACAAACAAACAAACAAACAAATTTATAAATCTCGGACCTAAGGGTCTTTTATATTTGGTCATGCGCCCTAATATAACCGACTGAGTCGAACGTGACGCGCCTCGCCAAAACGAGGCAAAACTTTAAAAAAAAAAATTGTCACATTCTCATTCTTGTGTAACTGAAACAGACTGCATTATCTTTTGTCGGCCTTTAGGCTAAGATCAAAGTGTCTTAGCCAGGGCCGAGATCACACATATTTTACACAATAAAGTCAATAGACCTCACTTTGAGCCCCAGAAGGGGTATTTAAAAAAAAAAAAAAAAAAAAACTAATCCTCCAGACCTAAAGGACGCGCCTCGCCAAAACGAGGCAACATTTTATTTAAAAAACCAAATACAACAAAAAATAAAGAATTTAAGTACTGTTAGCTGACACAGAAGGGAAACAAAATTGTTTAAAGGCCCTCATTGTTGTTATACATCTTCTTTGCTTTTAAGAAACGTTTTGTTTAGTATTTGCTAAAAGTGGGGCGCTAGACTGAACAATCTGGAGAACCAGTTCTAACTGCTGTTAAAAACCCCATTCTGACCAACAGTACAGCTACGAGAACTGCCACGTCTAGAGGCAGGTGCAATCTCACAAGATGTCCCAGAGTGGTTAGAAATTGCTGAGGGCATGACACAAAATGCATTTCGATTTTGTCCAAAGAGAACACCATTTGTGACTGAGGGTTTGACCTGTCAAACCCATTGAAATGTTTCAATGTTTTGTTTACAGATGAGGTTAAAGATTCCATGTGCCAGTGCATCAATGATTATGCCAGACTCAAATGTATTCAAAATAACCCTGCGAAACAATATTCATTGTTTTCTTGGTGGACCGAAGTCACACGCCATGAACTTGATAAGTTTATTGCTGTCCTAATAAATTTTGGGATTCAGAAAAGACCATGCATTCGCGACTACTGGTCTACATCTGCAGAATTTTATACTCTTGGTTTCGTCAGATGTTTTCAAGAAGTAGATTTGAAGCATTATATCATACAATGCTTCATACCTCTGGTGAAAATTCACATGGAAAAGAAAGGATTGAACCTTTTATGAGCATGTTGTCGCAAAAATTTCAGAGTGCCTTTTATCCATTCCAAAATCTCAGTTTGGATGAAATTGTGACAGGTTATGAGAACAGTGCACCCCGATCAGTTCGCTTGAATAGCGCAGTCACCCCTCATTCCTTTCAATCCACTAGGTCCACGTGGGTTCCCATGTTGTTTCCCTAATTAGCATGCACGTTCGTTACGCATTAACAACGCCTTTCTCACTATCTGTCTTACTTATTTTGGCAACACCTACCTTTCTTTTTTTCAAGCGCGATTAGAATAGCTTTTCAGATCGTTAACTGACATTCCTTCAAAAGGGGGCGGGCCAAGGGCATCTGCCTGCTGTCAGATTACAACAAACACGTGGAAGTAGAATTGTTTTGAAGTTCATTACACGTCCGGCATTTCGCCGAGATCTGAAAACCTTTGTTGTTGATTAACACCAGGTAACAGAGCGGATGGAGAACCCCTTTACCTGGGAAAGAAATCTCCGCTGGAACGGCCATACTGTCGGCAAACGGTGAGAAAAATATCTTTGATTCAGAAATAGAACCGTAGATTTGCCCCGAGGCGTGAATTTTGCCATCCTTCAGCAAAATTGCGCTATTTCTGTATATATAGTCATTCTCATCAAACTCAGTTATCAGTTTGCTACAGGATTTCTTGAATATTCTAGCTAGCTAATATAAGAGCCATAATACAAATTGGATACTTTAATACGTGGAGATAATTTCAGTTTCCTGATTTGCGGCTGATCAACCCTGCGCTCTAGCGGTCTGAATAGCTCCAGAAACATTCTTAATATATTATCGGGTCTTAGATTTTGACCTGTGCGGTCCTCTTGTTTCTTCCATGAGAGAGAGTTCTCACATATAAACTTTAAGAATAAATCACAACTGGACATGAAATTACCCAGATTGTTTACCCCAAATATTACCAGCCTGTGGTGGCCAAATATCTATATAACATTTGTTCCAGAAAACTGACTATCGTGGGTTTTTTCTTCTTCTTTTCTCTAGTGGATTTATCCAGAAAAAGAATACTTGGGTCCATAACCGGCACTCAACCCAGAGAGAGAAAGAGATAAAAGCAGATAGGAGATCTTTTCCTTATCATTATTGGTTTTTCTAACAGTGTACCCACCAGACATTTCCTTTAAATATCGGGACTACTGTGTACTGCCCATGGTGAATATTTTGATCGCGGTTTATATTTCTACATGCACTACCTGACGTGAACTTTTGACATATAAAATAATCACTATCTAAGCGGGCGTTCCCCATTAGGAAAAATTAATCATTCTTGGAGGAACTGGGGCTCACTTGGAGAAGCACCACACTGTAATATGTCAAAGATACACTGATGTTACGTTCAAGAGTAGTAGGTAAGCGTGATTGAATGTGGCCACAGATTGACAGATTGTAAGAAAGAGAAATTAATATTTCATATTTTGTATAATCATTGTACTCACTTCTGTATTTTCTTGCTCGCTAATACTGTTATTTCTTTTCTTTTTTTTCAGGATAGATTAATTAGAGACTTTATTCTTTGCTTTATCGTCTATTCCTACAGTATTACTCTATTGATCCTTTGGGTTAATTACCTCTGTTGGGATCTACTTTGCGTTTCCTTTACAAGAGAGGAGGGCCTATTGGGTTAATTGCGTTTCTTTTATGTCTGTAAACCATACTTGATTGATGTAGATGCTCGATGTTGTGATTTATTTCTAATGATAATAAACTTAATAAACTGTAAGTTATTGTGTTGGTCAAACCCCTGCCCTATATGTGATCCATAGTTTGTTTTCACGGTTGTGCGTATTTGTCACAGAATTGTGTGTTTCTAAGTATAGTGTAACGTGTATTTTGTACCAGGAGAGAAAGTGCGTCTAACTTTAAATATAGTCGTAAAGATAGGCTGGATTAAAGCAATTACTCAATCCAGAGACTGTTCTTTTTTTCTCTTACACTATCACCTCGTGAGAAACAATTATTTCTTACACCCTATTCTCACATAGTTACCACTATCACCTCTGCTCGGACGGGACCATAAACATCTTCAACCTATCTTAATAAAATCTACGACATTAATGGGCTGCTCGCTCCGGGATTAAGATCTAGTGTGAGTCTAAATAAACGTCTAAAAGTCTGATACTGAATCAGAAGTTTTATCTGGATAGAGTGTGTTGTGAGTTTTGTCTTGTGATTTAAGGAATATTAAAATAATTACCCCCTAGACAGCGATCTTAGTTACGGGGTATTTTACCACACACACATATATAGGATTTGTTTTCTTTCCACAGCATCAAAGAGTTACGAGAAATTTGTTTTGATAATAATCTTTGTTAGATATATGATATTTTGTAATTTTGAACAGACCGTTAGGACGAGTGATTGTGTAACAATCACTAGGTTTTTTTTTAATCAGCAAGAGTTTGAGCTAAGCTAAGGACTGCGTTCTGACTTTGAAGTCAAGTTAATAACGTCCCTTCTTTTAACTGAGTTTTGGGTGGAGTTTTTTTAAGGGGATTTTTTTTCTCTCCGTAATTTTTTTAAAACATAAAATTTTTTTCTCCGCCGTTAGTAATAGTAGTTTTTCCAGGTTAGCCTGATCTACCATTTATTTGGCTTAGTCGTCTGTATTTTGAGCCTAGTGCCAGATAATAACAGCGATAGATTAGATAACTGAAAACAGGAGGAGGTATCTCAGGTAAATAATATTATATTTTTGTGGGCTTTCTCGTAAGCGGCTAAGGATACAGTTTTTTTTCTCATTCTTTTCTTCTTCTTTCCTCGGGCTAGTAGCATTTAGTTCTTTGACATGGCTGAGCGTGTAAAACTTAGAACTATGTTAAGAGAGGAAGCAAGGGAGACAGGATTAGATGAAGAAGAAGCGGAAGCTTTTGTCAGGGAAGAACTCGACAGATATGACGCGGAGAAGAAGGAAGAAGCAGCCAGAGAGAAGGTAGCAGAAGCTAGAGAGAAGGAAGCACAAGATAGAGCGGAGAGGAAAGAAGCGGAAGAGCGCCAATCTCAATTAGAGCAGAAGAAAATTGAGGCAGAGATGGAAGCCCGCAGGGCAAATGAAAGAGAAAATGAGAGAGCATGAATTGGTGCTTAAGGCTCTAGAGGTCCAGATTCGTGGGGCTGCCTCTACTTCCAGCAATGGAGAGCCGTCTTCTCCCCATTCATCTTTAACTGATCAATCCAGTACTCAATCTCCTCAACTCGCAGCTATGTCTTTTCCCCTGGAACCCTTCCCAAGCCCCAATGAGAAAATTGACTCGTTTCTATAAAAATTTGAGAGAATGGCAAATCTGTACGGGCTAGAGAGTTCCCGGTGGTGCCTAAAGCTTTCACAGGCTTTGAAAGGTAGTGTTTATGACGCCTACGTGAAACTAGGGAGCAGTCAAGACAACTACGACATGCTAAAGAAGGCTTTACTGGAGCGTTTCGAAATGAACGCTCGTCAGGTTCTGCAAATGTTCAGAAACAGCAGAAAGGAAAGCACTGAAACATTTCAGCAGTTCTCTTCACGCATGAAGGGATATTTGACAAAGTCATGGAGAATTCAGAGCTCCCTCTCACCTATCAAGGTCTTGAGGAGTTCGTTCTTATCGAACAAATAAAAACCACTTTGTCAAATGAAACCCGTAGATTTCTGGCTGAGCAAGGCGCAGTCAAGTTAGATGACATTCTCAGTAAGTCTGAACGGTACGTAAATGCTATGGCCGAGCTTCCCAGCTCAAAACGCAAACCGACAGATGAGCCTTCTCGGAAAAATAATATAGAGCAATCTTCCCATTCGCCCCATCACCATAACCAACGAGAAACCGTACCCCAGAGACTTCACTAGGAAAAAATCGATATTCTGCAAAACCAGATATCCCACCAACAACAATCCTGATCAACCCACACGGCCTGCATGGTAGCGCGGCCACAAAGGTCAAGACAAGAGAAAGACCCCTGCACAAGGGACATCTGATCAGGGCAAGCACACCGGGCCTAATCGCATCGGATGCTTGCAAACAGCCTCGCAAGGAAGAATTAATGTCAGTGATTCTCAACCTGAGGGTGAGAGGCCCTCCACGCGAGGAACTTTAATTTGAACGGGACATCTTGTCTTTTTGACATGGGTTTATCTTTTGACTGTATTGTCGCAAGGCACCTGGTCAAACCCGGTCAAGAGACATAAGACACCGTCAAACTATGTGGAGTTTTCAAGAGTGATGCACCCAGGACGCTTCCCATCGCACTGGTGGAGATACACTCTGATTTTGTCAGAGGTGTTATCAAAGCGGCTATTATGGATGATTCTATCTACCGAGTCATACTTGGATGTAGATACGTGTTTATTGGAAAACCGAAAGAGCCGATTGTGGCAGCAGTAACCACAAGAGGGCAAACTCAGAAGGAATTGGAGCCTACACCTAATATGTTACCGAGGGAACTAAAAGAGGCGCAACCAAAGGACCCTACTCTGGAGCCTTGCTTTAGGAAATTGCCCATGGCCAAGGACCCCAGACACAACGGAGACATCTTTCCTAAGTATGGCGTATTGTATCGTAGAACGGGCAACCCTGAACAAGGGCATAATCAGCTCCTAGTACAGAAACAGTACAGAGACCAAATCTTGGAAATGGGGCACTCTCTTCCCTTTAGCGGACATATGGGACAAAACGCCACTATTCAGAGAATATTGACTCACTATTGGTGGCCAGGAATGAACACTGATATTATTAGATACGTGAAATTCTGCGCCCAGTGCCAACGTGTGGCACCCAAGTGTGATGATATCCGAGATTTCACCGATCAATATAGATAATATTGTTGTTTTTATCGATAAAATAATATAGGGATAAAATAAGGAAGTTGTGTGGAATCATTGTCGCCCGCGCCGCCAGTGGTACTAGATTTTATACCTCGGTCCTTGAAGGTTAACGGTAACATTTTGGAAAAGACAAGACCTAGGTTCTGAGAAAGATGGTAAGAATAAAACGGGGAAGGAATAAACGAACGCATAAAAAGTGAGAGAGCAAATGCTACCAATTGTCAAGCGTTAGATTTTGGCTCGCGAACCAAAACGACAGTGCGAGACGATACAGTTAGCAGGTGTTCGGGAAACGATGTCGCAAGCCTTGCAGAGACCCTCTTTTTCTAAACACGCAGTTCAAAGTATATAACCACATAGGTCGACCGACTGAGATGCAAAACACACACACACCCGTATTTTGTGCAAAAAAGTAGCACTTTTGTGACGTATTACCAAAGCGTTGTTTCGTTTTCAATGAGAACGTTAGTAAAAAAAAAAAAAAAAATTAATTACGATTAACGTGGAAATTTGGTACGAGAAGGGGAAGAAAGGAGCATAAGTGGTAGGGTCTCGATTTTGTTGTTTATTTGAAGTTTGAATTAGCACACAGGCTGGGGCATAGAAGGAGAGAAAGAGAAACGTAGATAATTTTCCTTCTGTGAACGGATTGATGACGTCATTATATAAAAGATACCCTCAATTCTATCTAACATAAGAGACAACAGAGACTGATGACGTAATTCATAATTAACCTATAAAACAAAAGAAACTTAACATAGACACAAAAGACAGTTATAGGAAATGACGACAAGATGACGTTAACGTTACTAGTGCAGTAACGATGACATATACATAAATGGTGCACACATAATTGTAACCAGTGGTTTTAGCCAATAGATTGATTGAAATAAAAAAAGATATCCGTTATGAAGACTAATGTTTAGCAGTCTTTAGCTACTGACCTTGCAACGAGATGGTCGTGATTTTGAGACAGACCGATGTTGAAGTAGACTCAGATAGACTCAAGCTAGTTTATCCCCTGACATTGGACAGTGTATTTCTTGCTTTGATGCAGAAATGGTATGAATTCGCTCGATTTGATATACTATGAATTCGCTCGATTTGATATATTATGAATTCGCTCGATTTGATATACGTCAATGACAGTCATTTGTGTTTAAGATCGAACATTGTTAGAATAGGTTTTTGGAACATATTATTTTGGAGATTAGCTCCCTAATTGTCTTCCACTCTCCCATCGTTCAAAATACACCAGCTTCTTAGTTGGTTTTGACGATGACACTTTGCATTACATAACAGATACATACGAAACTGGAATAATACCAAATACTCTTTGGTACCAGTTTCCAACGTAATATAATAGAGTAGGACATTTTAATCTGCAACCGACACTATAATTATATGATCAAATCGTCTGTCTAAATGGAAGAATTGTAAAATAAAGTTATCGTTGGAATTTCTATCATGGATTATGTTGGACATCATTGGACCGTTGAATTTTATTTAAAGTTCTTCATTCAGTTTGGATGATGTCTGATGAAAGAGTACTACATTATATGTCACACAAAGTCCAAGGAAACCGAATCAATAAAAAACCTGGGTCCCGTAAATTATCGAAGAGAATCTATACCTCTGGTGAACCAAACCAGTATTCTCGTTTTATGACTCTTCAGAAACACATATTAAAAAGAAAGAGAGAAAAGATAAAAATATAAAATAAACTTTACCCAGTATGTAAAACGGGTACATACTTAAAGGGCAAAACCTGGTGATTGTCACATGAGAGAGGGTAAATTGGAGCCGCGACAACCAGGATTCGGTGGACTGCTAGAAAATGACGCAACCGAACCCACACGTGGATAATTACATGGATGTTTTGCAAATGCAGCATAACCAACAACAGGCATTAATGATGCAAAATCAACCAGAAATGAATGCACATCAAATACCACTTCCAGTGGATCCAAATGAAACAAACCTAATGGCATTACGTAACATGACTGACACTCTTCAACGTGTTGACCAACATGCGAAATTTAACAATATAAAAAACTTTATCACACCGTTCAATGGGGATTCGAAAAGATTTCGACAATGGATGGTTGACGTGGATAAATTCGCCTACTTGATAGATGCAACTACAGACATTGACAAGAAGAACATAATTTTTTTGTCATCAGAGGGCCTGATCACAGATTTTGTCCGACGGCGGGCAAAGGCATTTCCGATGGAGACCTTTGAAGAACTCAAGAAAATATTGGTATCAAGATACTCAGAGATTACCGACGCTGAGCACGCGTGGAATATGTTAAGAAGAATAAAGCAAGATCGACAGGAAAGTGTTCAAATGTACGGAGATAGGCTATTAAACCTCGCCGAAGATGCTTTTGTGGGAGGTAACATTCCAACAACTGATCTGGAAAAACATCTAGTCGGAATTTTTGTGGACGGACTGTATTCTGATTCACTGAAAATTCATCTACTCAGAAAAGTTCCTCAGTCAATAACTACCTCAATACAATTAGCTGTTTATGAGGAGAATGTGAAGAAAAGATTCCAACAACGGATTGGAAGGTGTCCGCTACCAGAGTATGAATACCAACATACCCAACATGATCAACAAATGCACCAACTTATGGAAATTGATCATTCGAGACATCGATGGGACAGAAATCAAGAACATCACAGAAGATCATTCAATAACTCATACCAGAATCAGAGAAGTCCAGCACTACAGAGTAACCACAGAAGAGACTACAGAATACACAATGTAGAACCCCAACAACCAACCACCGTCTGTTTTAACTGTGCAGGTCAAGAACATGTAGCAGGGAATTACAGAAATTTACAGCCTAGAAATCATTTTGGGGACAACAATTCAAGACCAGAAATACATCATAGAAATTATCAGTATCAAAATCACTATCAGACAAATAATAATAGAAGACATCATCAAAACAGAAATGACTCTCAACCAACTTCAAGGAGAATGGGAAACGGAAGGACCTCACATTAACAGAGATCGGATGTGATGGTCTGCAGAATCGATCTCTATCTGATAAACCAGCGACATTAAAAGAAGATCAAGCCTACATAAATATTATCCCAGACCCTTGTTCTTACATTTTAAAAATAGGAAAACAAAACTTCAGAGCTCTCGTAGACACTGGCGCGACGGTTAGTCTGATTAGAGAGAAGTTGTTCCATCAGATAAAACACATGACGAAATTCTCAAGACATACAGTAAGAATGAAATCAGTAACGGGTCAAGATCTGAAAGCATTAGGAACTGCCTATATACATTTCAAGATGGGAGAAGAAATGCTAGAACACTCATTTATTATAACGAGAGGACTGTCTAGAAATTTTATAATCGGGAGAGACTTCCTTAGAAAAAATAATGCCAGAATATACTTTCATTTGAAACAGCTCAGAATAAATGGCAGTTATATACCTCTTCAAGATGACGTACATATCGCTACGTTGATAAGAACTACCGCTCCAGTAACTTTGAAGCCGAGTTCTATCACTGTAACAAAGGCTCGAATAAAAAACTCACCTTATGTAAATATAGGACAGACAATCTATGTATCTCAGATGGAGAATGAAGAAACGGATGATCCACATGTGGAAATACAAGATGGCATTGTAATAGTAAGTAAGAATAGAGACTTTCCAATAATGATTGTTAACTCTTCAGGAACCACTCTTACTATCCCAAGAGGAAAGATTGTAGGACAAGTTCAAATACCAAAGGATGAGATTTCCCACAAACTATCAAGTTACAAGGACGATTATGTGAACCTCTCTACTCAAACGTCATCCAAAACCTTTCCAAACACATTTCCTTCGGGGAATAAGAAGCGCCCCTATCCCATTTCCTCCCTCCAGTCCCAGAGAAGAGAGTATCACAGAAAATGTATTTCGAATGAGATTTCAGAAACAGACACCAGAGAGAAATGCACGAATTTCGATCCATACCTTGATGAACGAACGAACGAACGAACGAACGAACTTTATTTTCAAAGGGTTGAGAATTGGGCACGCAGGCCCGTCTGACATTCTGCCCTTCCTTTCTCCCGTCTTTTATACTGATTTCATTTATTCTCACATACAATTTACCCATCAATTCAAGGAATTCAACGTTGTACAGGTAAAATAATAGCATACTCACATTCACAGTATCTAATTATAAACATGAAATAAAATATGTTGAAAAGTACAAACTAAGTATTACCATGAAACAAAATATGTTGAAAAGCACTAACATCATCATTAAACCTACACTCGATATTATACCATTTGTTCGGAAAAATAATCATATTAGGGGGGCAGATAATCAGAACTCATAAAGTATTCGAAAAGTTTACGATTGTATGAATAGGGACTGAGGTTGTTATGTTTTAGATAATGTGGAAGATAGTTCCAAAGATGAGCAGCAGAGTAAGCTAAGCTTTTCTTGAATAAGTCAAGCCTAGGCTTGGGCACTTGTATTTTGTTAAGGCGTTGACTGCGTCTTTCACTGTATTTGAACATTGGCCACAGATATGTTGGAGCATTCTGTGACAGGATTTTGTGAACAAATTTAGCTTTGTTGAACAGAAAGCGCTTTCTTAGAGGCAGTATTTTGAGATATTTATATAGATCTACACACTGTGTTTGGCAGTTGTCAGAAACTAGACGCACTGCACGCTTTTGTAGTGAATGGAGTCTTTTTGTGTTGGACATAGAACAACCATCCCAGATTGTGGAGCAATAGTCAAGGTTTGTTTGTATGTGAGATACATAGAACAATTTTCGTGCATCTTCATCTAGGAAATGTTTGATTTTAGCTAACTGGTAAACTTTCTGTGCCGTTTGCTTAGTCAGTGCATGAACATGTGAGTTCCAATTGAAAGAGATAGAGACATATTAAACGAGACATATGGAAGGAAGAGTAAATATTGCTCCTCTAAAAGCAGATATTATACTGTGGAGTCAGTTTCTGCTTGGCCGAATAGAAGAAGTGGCAAATTTTATAACAAATCATATTATCCCTCAAAACCAGCTTGTCAGAACCAAATGACGAGAAATCAATACAGTCTTCTCAAAAACAACAATGATGAAAATCCAGACAGGATGAAAGTTTTACTAGAACAATTACATACTACTGAAGAATTTCAGAATAGACTGGAGAATTTCATAAAGAAACATAAAGATGTATTTGCAATCTCTGATATGGAGTTGGAGAGAACAAATACCGTCACAATGGAAATACATACTACATCGGAAGAACCAATAAGTCTGAGGCCATATCATACTCCTCTAAAAAATAGAGAAATCGTAGAGAAAGCTATCCAGGAAATGTTAGCGGCTGGTATTATTGAAAGATCCCGCTCACCATGGTCATCCCCTATAGTAATAGTCACCAAGAAAGACGGAAGTCACCGATTTTGCTGTGATTATAGGGCATTGAACAAAATTACTAAAACAATATCGTATCCTCTACCCCGCATAGACGACATTTTGGCGATTCTTGGGAAATCCAATTGGTTCACCTCATTAGACGCTCGATCAGGATTTTGGGCTATTCCTATATCCGCGGATGCAAAACAGAAAAGCACTTTCTGTACTCACATGGGATCTTTTTCATGGTCTGTGATGCCTTTTGGGTTAAAAACAAGTCCAGCCACATACATGAGTTTGATGGATGAAGTTTTACAAGGGTTACACAAATTTGCATCAGCTTACATAGACGATATTTTAATACACACCAATGTAACCATTGAGGATCACCTTAAACATGTAGAGACTGTCTTCGACAGATTACGTTTACACAAAGTGAAGTTAAAATTGAGTAAATGCAGCTTTCTACAAAAAGAGATCAAATATTTAGGTTTCATAGTAAATCAGAATGGAATCAGACCAGATGACGATAAAATTGCAGCAATACAGAAGATAACTCCACCAACCAATGTAAGGCAAGTGAGAGGATTCATAGGATGTTGTGCTTACTATCGAAAACACATAATCAATTTCTCAAAAGTAGCCGAACCTTTGCTGAATTTAACCAGGAAATATGCAAAATTCAGGTGGGAAGAAAAATGTCAGAAAGCATTTGACTACCTAAAGTCAGCACTAATTACAATACCTTTTCTGGCACATCCAGACATCACAAAACCTATGATCATCTATAGTGATGCTTCCAACACTGCAATAGGAGCGTGTTTGGTACAAGAAATATCACCAAATGAACCACCAGTGATTGCCAATATTCTTCAAGAAAAACCGATAGCCTTTCTTTCACATGCGTTAAGCAGAACTCAACGAAAATGGACGATAACAGAGAAGGAAGCTTATGCAATTCATTATGCTTTGCAGAAGTTTGACTTTTATATCAGAGGAACGTCGGTTATCATAAAAATGGATCACCAACCTCTAGTAAATTGGCTTACTAAACCCCAAGAACAACCAAAAAAGCTTCAGACGTGGGCTATCAATTTGCAAAATTACGATACCAAGATCGAGTATTTACCTGGTAGACTAAACACATGTGCAGATTTATTATCGAGAATACCATATCTTGAACCTACAGACGTGGACGATCTGAAACAACAAGACTTAACTGAAATAGATGATAATGCGAAAGAAATCTCCGCCATTGACTTCATCCAACATAGTCAAGACACTGGGCCTCCTGATAGTCAAGAACAGAAAACACAACCTACGGAGAACTCGAGAACTGATGATGGCGATGAATCTAGAGATTTTGAACAGAGTCTAATCTTCAAGAAGGAACAACTGAAAGACGAAGCATTAACCAAGATTATAGTACAAGTACGTACCAATCCGAAAGAAAAGAGAGACTATGTGATATTACCTGAAGACAATATTTTATATCATGTCAGTCCTAGAGAAAATGGATTACTGCAGAAATGTATCCCCACATCATTGGTACCAACTGTATTGAAACAATTTCACGATGACAATGGTCACTTCGGACGCGATAAAACCCTCGACGTCATTACAAAGAGATACTATTGGCCAACTATGATAAAAGATATCATAGAATATGTAGGAACGTGTAAAATTTGTAAACTCAGAAATATGAGAATGATTAGAGCACCGATTCAGGAAATGTCATATCAACATTATCCCATGGAAGTCGTTAGTCTAGACATATCGGGACCGTATCCAGTTACCTTGTCCGGACACAAATACATATTACACCTGGTGGATCAATATTCTGTGTGGCCAGAGAGCTTTCCTTTAGAAAATGCTACTTCAGCTCTCATTACAGACATCTTCTTACAACAATTCATTCCGCGACATGGCTGTCCTCAGAGAATAATAACAGACAATGGCAAACAGTTCATAGGAGATCCTTTTGCCTCAACAGTAAGAAAAATGAATATAAAACACACGAAAACCTCATTTTATCATCCAGAATCAAATGGAAGAAACGAAAGGATGCACTCTACCCTACATGACATATTAGCAAAACTTACGGAAGGTAACAGCCAATATTGGGATATATACATAAATCAAGCCTTAGAAGCCATCAGAATGAACATCAATGACTCAACAGGATTCTCGCCTTTTTACTTGCTTTATGGCCGAGAACCAAATTTTCCTTTGGATAACATCTTGCTTCCCCAGAGGAAATATACAGGTGAATGTCCGATACAGATTATTTTGCAGCAAAAACATAGGGCACATGTTATTGCTCACAGAAACGTCCGAAAAGTTTTTGCTAAACGAGCCAGGATCCGTAACAAAACCTCTACACTGCAAGAATTCAAGCCTGGTGACCAAGTATACTATAAGAAGCATGTTAGGACGGATAAATTTGACAACCGATGGTTACCCGGATATAAAATATTGGAACAAACTTCTCCAACTAATTATATCTTGTGGAACGAAGAACGCAAATCCACTACAAAAGCTCACGTCAATCAGATGCGACTTGATGATCACCGACCACTTGATATCCCTGAGACGCAGTTCCAGAGACCAACTCGTTTATCTACGTTAGCCCAACCTCCATCTTCTTCTTCGTCTTCTTCGGATGCAGTGGACACATCAGAACATTCTTCCTCAGAGTCAGAAATTGAACCACATCGTCTGGATCATGCGATTCAAAGAGCTAAAGATTGTAGAAGTTCGTCATCAAGTGAAGATAACGTTCCCCTACAAGAACTTAGACAGCGTCTCATTTCAAGACAAGAACGTATTGCTGATGATGAAAGAATCGAACATAATGAAACAAGTATGAATCTTGATTTTCCTCAATCTACACTATTAACACCATCCGATATCGATTGCTCCAAACCCGTAGTTTCAGAAAACGATTCAGTGACTACAGCTTCGGATACCACCTTGATGGACATGAACGAAACGCGAAAATTAGCAGATAAACGGAGATACGATTCTTCATTTTCCGATTCCATCCCTGTAGCCAAGCTTCCGAAATTTTCGCAAGATCAAATATATGTCAAACCTAAAAAACGTAGAAGAAAACCGAATTCCCCACGCCTCTCGTGTGATGTAGACATGATTATTGATGATTCTTCACATCTCACACCTACAGTTCAAGTTCATCGCAATGTTTCACCCCACGTGGATAAGGGCATGCTTTTATCCCAGCTCATGTCATTATTAGCTGACAAACTGTAACTTGCATTTTTGGCAGAAACGTTTCCCCTTTACATAAACCTTTGCGGAGCTACGACAAATTTCATACATCGTGATTCAACTAGATTCTAGTTTGTAAGGGAGATATCTGACTCCACGACTACGTTATTACTCATCACTAAAAAACCTTACTGAAACTGATCCAGCTTTAAGAGACCTTGGGCTCTTCATCGTGTTGTGAAGCCGAACAGTTGATGCCTATGTTGTCTTTCTACAAGTCCTTCATCAGGATTTAAACCAAATGAAGAGGTCCTTGCCACATTTACGACCTGTTCTATGTGATACTTCAACCAATGCCGAGTTTTCAGACATTCGCTCTTAGGTTTTCCCCATACATGCACGATATGAAGTGTTTTATTATTATTATTACTCTAAAATTAAGATGCTACATAGATAGACTGACTGATAGTACCGGAAAATGTCTCTTGAGATACATTTTTATGGCATGGGGACATATGTGAACGGATTGATGACGTCATTATATAAAAGATACCCTCAATTCTATCTAACATAAGAGACAACAGAGACTGATGACGTAATTCATAATTAACCTATAAAACAAAAGAAACTTAACATAGACACAAAAGACAGTTATAGGAAATGACGACAAGATGACGTTAACGTTACTAGTGCAGTAACGATGACATATACATAAATGGTGCACACATAATTGTAACCAGTGGTTTTAGCCAATAGATTGATTGAAAAAAAAAGACATCCGTTATGAAGACTAATGTTTAGCAGTCTTTAGCTACTGACCTTGCAACGAGATGGTCGTGATTTTGAGACAGACCGATGTTGAAGTAGACTCAGATAGACTCAAGCTAGTTTATCCCCTGACATTGGACAGTGTATTTCTTGCTTTGATGCAGAAATGGTATGAATTCGCTCGATTTGATATACTATGAATTCGCTCGATTTGATATATTATGAATTCGCTCGATTTGATATACGTCAATGACAGTCATTTGTGTTTAAGATCGAACATTGTTAGAATAGGTTTTTGGAACATATTATTTTGGAGATTAGCTCCCTAATTGTCTTCCACTCTCCCATCGTTCAAAATACACCAGCTTCTTAGTTGGTTTTGACGATGACACTTTGCATTACATAACAGATACATACGAAACTGGAATAATACCAAATACTCTTTGGTACCAGTTTCCAACTTAATATAATAGAGTAGGACATTTTAATCTGCAACCGACACTATAATTATATGATCAAATCGTCTGTCTAAATGGAAGAATTGTAAAATAAAGTTATCGTTGGAATTTCTATCATGGATTATGTTGGACATCATTGGACCGTTGAATTTTATTTAAAGTTCTTCATTCAGTTTGGATGATTTCTGATGAAAGAGTACTACATTATATGTCACACAAAGTCCAAGGAAACCGAATCAATAAAAAACCTGGGTCCCGTAAATTATCGAAGAGAATCTATACCTCTGGTGAACCAAACCAGTATTCTCGTTTTATGACTCTTCAGAAACACATATTAAAAGGAAAGAGAGAAAAGATAAAAATATAAAATAAACTTTACCCAGTATTTAAAACGGGTACATACTTAAAGGGCAAAACCTGGTGCCTGTCACACTTCACACTAAAAGAAAGGACAGTGACAAATACAATGACGATAATTGTTTATTAGAAGATTATAGCGTTATAGTATCTTACCGTAGAAAGCAAGATATGTTATTTGAATAAATAAAGAGGAAAAACGATAATGGTAAAAATGATAGACAGAAGTATTAAATCATATCTATCATATGACAGACAGTAGACGGAGTAAATATTGCCTTTCTTTATTAAAATGACTTAGAGAATAATAGAAATATTGTAAAATGAAGACATATATAGACGATTATAGGGAATCTTCACTCATGCTTGCCATATTAGTGGGAGAGAAAGGAGGGGGTCCCCTGATTTGAAAAATAGTAGGTTAATTTTTCAAGACGCAGCAATAGAAAGTCAGCGACGCGAAGGAGCAGATGTCAAACCCTGATTGGTTGCATTAGTGCAATAACTAACAGTAGGAATAAATACGACCGAAAGGTGATCACCAGCGTTCCTTTTTCGTAACCACATTGGAATTAAAGTAAATTATATGATCACTAGTCAAGTTATTGATAGAATTCAGAAGATTTGTGCTCACATGCCTTCGCAGTTCTGATTCAGCAGGCGACCTGTGTGACCATTAATAGCCTGTTTTAACTTACTTAGTGTGATATTTCATTGTTACGGTAAGAGAAACATTCATATAATTATTATTGTATTTGAAATGTGTTTGTATTATTGATTATAAATGAATCTTTGAAGGGTAGAGTCCCAGTCGTACAAGTGCCACTTCAAAATTTTATGTTAAATCAACAACTGTGGGTAGATAATATTATTTCTTCATGTAAAAGCCCTACAGTTTTACTTGGACTTTGGGAGAAAAGAAATTAATAATGGGGGAGAAATTAATGTATAATATTTTGAGATACGACCAGCAAACCACTGGCCGTCTTCATAAGTTACATTTTTTCACCTGACTTTATTTAACTAATCATAATATTTTCCTATGACAAGGAATGTGTCAAACATGGTTGAGGTACCTGATGATGAATAGAGCACTTTACCAGATGGGGACAATAACTATTTATGTACTATTTTCTGATCTAAAATCTGTTGATACATGTAAACCTGTTAGGAACGGAGATAGGTCAGAATATTATACTGAGGGAAATTAATCCTCTACTTCCAGGGTTTCTGTGGGAACCTGAAGTGAGCCAGTCACGTTTATGTTCAACTAAAGTACCAGTTTGAGGCAATAGAATCTGTGTGCCTTAAATTATCACGAATCCTGAAGCTGTACAGTGCTGTGTGCATGCAGACTTATGAACAGGACATCACAGAATTTCCACAGATAGCTGAGATAAGCCTGATTGTTTTGGGGACGTGTTAGTTCACTGACTGATCCTCCACCGATATTATATCAACAAGATTTATAAGATATGATGAGTTTATTGATTCCTCCAAAGTGTGCTCATTCTTAGAGGGTATTACTACATTAAGAACACTTCCAGTCATAGACTCTTCAAGATCAAGAAATAACAGACACTATAGTATTTGAACTTTTATTTATGCAAATACACGGAATTATTCTTTGACTTTTAAACAGTTCAGAATCAAATCAAATATCCTTTAATAAATTGTACAAAAGATTTATAATTTCAAAGTTCACTAGTGAGTTGTTTACTTACTTGTTACTTAACGTTAAAGTGTGATTGTTGTTATTTACTTCACATACATTGCATATACCCTAGACATCTAGCTAAACAACATCCATACACCAGCACATATAATTAGGAGAAAATATCGCGCAGTTTGAGGTTGTAGGGTGGTAGCGGACAGGTTCCCTGAGAACATTTTTAACACCAATTAGACTCAGGGGCTTGCACAGCTAACCTCACACTGCAACAAATAATACTTAATTGTTTTACCAACAAAACCCACCACATATATTGGGTCGCTCGCTCCGGGATTTCTAAGTTTATAAAAAGTAAATAAGTCGAGAGTTAAGTGAACTGGCATTGCTCATTGTTGTCCTGTTAATTAGAGATTTATTACATATTTTAGTTTATTTAAATAACATTTGTTAGAGCTATAAGATGGCAGATTTGGCGAAGTACAGATCTTCTGCTGTGCAGGCTGCGAAGGAAATGGGTATGGAGGGACAAAGTCTAATTGCTTATGTTACAGCAGAAGTGGATAAATTTATAGAACGAGAAAGAGAAGATGCAAGGGAGGCCAAGAAATTAGAGGCTGATAGGTTAGCGGAGGAGAAAAGAATTCAATTAGAGGCTGAAAAAGAACTTAAGAGGGTTCAGTTAGAAGATGCTAGGGAACTTAAGAAATTAGAGGCTGATAGGGAGGCTGAGATAAAGAGGCTGCAGTTGGAGGAGAAGAAACTTGAGGCTGAGGCAAAGAAACTTGAGGCTGAAAAGGAGGAAAAAAGATTACAGCTTGAGGCTGAAAAGGAGGAAAAAAGATTACAGCTTGAGGCTGAAAAGGAAGATAAACGGTTACAGAGGGAACATGAGTTACGACTAAGGGAGTTGGAGTTACAAGGCCATGCTCCTGAAAATGGTACTAGCCCATCCACTTCCGACTCTGCTGCAAGCCAGGTAGCCTCCTCATCAGCCATGGGGTTTCATCTGGACCCCTTTATTGAGAAAGATGACGACATAGAGTCCTTTTTAAGCCGTTTGGAAGCCTAGCTACAACGTATGGGTTGGAGAAGGAGAAGTGGAGTCTTAAGGTATCCCATGGACTTAGGGGAAACTCATATGAGGTATTTTCCAAGCTGAGTAAAGATGACCAAGACGATTATGACATTCTTAAGCAGGCACTATTGGTCAGGTACGAAAAAAATAGCGAATTTTATAGGAAGAAATTTAGACATGCTAAATTACTCATCTACCACCAGTTCTCGGCCCGCCTAGAGACCTACCTGGAGAAATGGACTGCTCTGGGGAAAACCCAAGATTTAAAGGAAATGATTATGATGGAGCAGGTTAGGGAGTCCATGGCTCCAGACCTGAGAAAGTTTCTCACAGAGCAGGGTGCGGAGAGACTGGTGGATATTTTAAATGTAGCTGAAAGATATCTAGCAGCCCAGTCAGAGTTGGCGGGAGCTAAGAAGAAACAGGTAGATCATAATAAAGGCCCCCAAAATCAACCTCAGAATAAATTTGATACTAGAGATAAGTTCAACAAGAATAAACCATATTATGATAAACCAAGGTACGAACAGCGTGACAGAAACCCGCAATACAATGAAAGAAAACCTGTTAACCAGGGAAAGAAATTTTGTAAATTATGTAAGAGGGACAACCATGACACCCATGACTGTAAAAGAAAACCTTCCACCTTCGCTGCAATGAAAACGGAGAACAAGGGATTACAGGCAAAACCTACTAAACAGCAGGAGCCTTATCACCCCCAGTATGTGAGGATGTTGTATGTAATGGGGTCACCATAAGGTGCCTTTATGATACAGGTTTAGATTTTAATTCAGTCATGAGTTCGCACCTAGTGAACCCAGATCAGTATACCACAGAAACAGTGGAGATACAAGGGGCGACTAAGGACGTAGCAACCATGACACTTCCCATAGCAAGGATAACTGTGAAAACTCGCTATGTGGAAGGAATCATCAAAGCAGCAGTTATAAACGAACCCATCTACCCTCTGATATTGGGGTGTCGTTATGTCTTCTTGGGGAATCCCAAGAGACCTGTGATTATGGCAACAGTGCAGACCAGGTCACAGTCAAAGAAGGAGGAAGATGAACCTATAAATATACATCCAGAGGAGATGAGGAAGGCACAGGCTGAGGATAGGTCACTCAAGCCGTGTTTTAAAAAATTACATAAATGCCATACACCTCCAAACAAAGGAGACTACTATATGAAGAATAAATTGTTATATAGGAAGGCTGGAACTGGATCCAATGGTCACGGACAGCTGGTACTTCCTACTTCATATAGGGAGAAAGTGATGGAATTAGGACATGCGATTCCTTTCAGTGGTCATATGGGGATCAGCGCCACAGGACAGCGTATAGCTTGTCATTATTTCTGGCCAGGTATAACTGAAGATATAAAACGATATGTAAAATCCTGTCCAGAATGCCAAAGAGTAGCTCCAAAGCATTGGACTGCTCCTGCAACCTTAGGGGAGATGCCCATAGTGGTAACCCCTTTTGAGAGAGTTGCTGTGGACATTGTGGGACCTCTCACACGCACCAAGAGGAGGAACAGTTACATTCTAACTCTGGTGGACACTTGTTCCATGTGGGGAGAGGCGGTAGCCCTGTCATCAATTGATTCGAAGCATGTGGCAGAGGCATTACTCACAATATTCACGAGGTTAGGTTTCCCTCACCAAATCTTGACTGATAACGGCTCACAGTTCAAGGGGAGACTAACAGAAGAAGTATTTAGGATCTTCCAGGCCAAGCACTTTCATTGTAGTCCGTATCACCCCCAAGGGAACAGCCAGGTAGAGAGGTTCAATGGGACTATCATTTCTATCCTGCGAAAGCTGGCCCATGAAAAACCTGATACGTGGGACCAATATTTGCCCGCTGCGTTGTTTGCGTATCGGGAAGTTCCACATAATTCGACCGGAATGGCACCGGCAACACTATTATTTGGAAGACCAATCAAAGGTCCACTGGAAGCCCTATTGAGGACGTGGACAGATGAGAAGGCAGAAGAGATTGTTACCTCATCATATGCGTATGTGAACGAGCTGACCACTCGTCTCAAAACTGGCTGGAAACTTGCCAATGATAATCTCAGACAAGCCAGGAAAAAACATGCCGCATACTTTAATAAGAAAGCGAAAGATAGGGAACTAGCTGTGGGAGAGAAGATGCTTCTTCTACTACCCGGCAGCAGTAACAAGTTGCAAATTCGATGGCAAGGTCCATACACAGTTCTAGAGAAGGTGTCTAGAACTAATTATAAAATAGACAAGAAAGGGAAGGAGAAAATATATCATGTGAACCTCCTAAAGAAGTATCTCGAGAAAGAAAACCAGGAAGGGACACATTTAATGACCTTGTCCATTGCAACGCAGATGAAAAATGAACCACTCGCCTCGCATGAATACCCCTTAAAACCATGTGAAACACCTGCACAGGTGAAAGTCAGTAAACACCTGAAGAAAAATCAGAGGGAGCGGATTCAAAAGGTTTTAACTGAACATACAGATGTGTTAACGGATAAACCGGGGCACACCAATTTGTTGGAATATGATATGAAGTTAACAGACCCAACACCTATCTGTATGAGAGCCTATACTATTCCTTTCGCTAAGGAACAAGCATTGAAGGAGGAGATAGATTATTTGTTAAAAGAAGGGATTATTTCTCACAGTGAATCTCCTTACAGCTCTAGTGTGGTTTTGCTGAGGAAACCATCTGGGGAACATAGACTGTGCATCGATTACAGGAAACTGAATGCTGTCACAGAGAGTCAGGTGGATCCATTACCTGATACTAATCAGCTGTTTGCCAGGCTGAACAAAGCAAAATATTTTTCTAAGGTGGATCTTAGAAAAGGCTATTATCAAATTCCAGTAAAGCCTGAGGTTCGACCTTATTTAGCTTTTAGCACCTCGGAAGGCCATATTAATTCAACATGTTGCCGTTTGGGTTGAAAAATGCCCCGAGTGTGTTTTCTAGGATGATGCGAAAATTGTTGGATCCACTGAACAATCCATGTATAACGAATTTCATGGATGATATTCTTATTGCTACTGAAACGTTTGAAGAACACGTTAACTCTTTGACGATGCTATTTGATAGGCTCAGAGAGGCAAATTTGACTGTTAGACCAACAAAATGTTGTATTGGATGTAAAGAGTTGGAATTCTTGGGACATACTGTACATCAGGGTTGCATGACCCCTGACCCCATGAACCTGGAGAAATTGCAGAGAGCACCGAGACCACAGACAAAAAAAGATGTGAGATCTTTCGTGTCATTATGTGGATTTTACCAGAAATATATTAAAAACTTTAACTCTATATGTTAATATAGATAATTTAATAATAAATCTGACAGATTTAACTCGTAAGGGAAATCCTGATAAAATTGTTTGGTCAGCACAGTGTGAAGTAGCATACCAAGAGTTAAAAGAAAAACTCACCAGCAAGCCGATATTGAAATTACCTGATTTGAGTCAGGAATTTGTGGTGAGAACGGACGCTAGCAACGTACGATTAGGGGCTACATTGTTGCAAAGGTCCACTTCACTAGATGGGGAATTAAGCCCAGTTGCTTATGCTAGCCGCAAGTTGAACAAAGTGGAGCAAAACTATTCAACAAGTGAAAAAGAATGTTTAGCATTAATCTGGGCTATAAAAAAGTTCCAGATCTATCTCTATGGTAGAACATTCGTGGTCCAAACAGATCATCAGCCGCTCGTATTCTTATCACAGGCCAAGCATGAAAATGCTCGTCTATTAAGGTGGTCCTTACTCATCCAACCTTATTCATTTACGATTGAATACATTCCTGGTTCGCAAAATGTGGGTGCAGATTTCTTGAGTAGGCACGCTTTTGACGAAACTCAGGGTATTCAAAAGGCCTAATGAGTACAATTGATCTATGTGTATCTCGGATCAGGAACTTGCATTCCAAGCATGTTCTTAAGTGGGGAGATGTGTGATTATATCCGAGATTTCACCGATCAAAATAGATAATATTGTTGTTTTTATCGATAAAATAATATAGGGATAAAATAAGGAAGTTGTGTGGAATCATTGTCGCCCGCGCCGCCAGTGGTACTAGATTTTATACCTCGGTCCTTGAAGGGTTAACGGTAACATTTTGGAAAAGACAAGACCTAGGTTCTGAGAAAGATGGTAAGAATAAAACGGGGAAGGAATAAACGAACGCATAAAAAGTGAGAGAGCAAATGCTACCAATTGTCAAGCGTTAGGTTTTTGGCTCGCGAACCAAAACGACAGTGCGAGACGATACAGTTAGCAGGTGTTAGGGAAACGATGTCGCAAGCCTTGCAGAGACCCTCTTTTTCTAAACACGCAGTTCAAAGTATATAAGAACATAGGTCGGCCGACTGAGATGCAAAACACACACACACCCGTATTTTGTGCAAAAAAGTAGCACTTTGGTGACGTATTACCAAAGCGTTGTTTCGTTTTCAATGAGAACGTTAGTAAAGAAAAAAAAACAATTAATTACGATTAACGTGGAAATTTGGTACGAGAAGGGGAAGAAAGGAGCATAAGTGGTAGGGTCTCGATTTTGTTGTTTATTTGAAGTTTGAATTAGCACACAGGCTGGGGCATAGAAGGAGAAAAAGAGAAACGTAGATAATTTTCCTTCACACTAAAAGAAAGGACAGTGACAAATACAATGACGATAATTGTTTATTAGAAGATTATAGCGTTATAGTATCTTACCGTAGAAAGAAAGATATGTTATTTGAATAAATAAAGAGGAAAAACGATAATGGTAAAAATGATAGACAGAAGTATTAAATCATATCTATCATATGACAGACAGTAGACGGAGTAAATATTGCCTTTCTTTATTAAAATGACTTAGAGAATAATAGAAATATTGTAGAATGAAGACATATATAGACGATTATAGGGAATCTTCACTCATGCTTGCCATATTAGTGGGAGAGAAAGGAGGGGGTCCCCTGATTTGAAAAATAGTAGGTTAACTTTTCGAAAAAGACGCGGGACCTCAAGACGCAGCAATAGAGACCGCAGTCAGCGACTCATAGCTTGACTGCTTGCGCCAGGACCAGCGAACCAGAGCTGGTCAAGACCGTGCTCCACCTCCACGTGGTGGTCCTGGAAACAGTCTGCAGCAGTGCATTCTGGCTGAGCGAGCACGGATCGAAGAGGGAAGGCAAACCCGGTCCCAAAAAATGCCGTGCAGAAGTCGGATGTGTCGACCGAAAGGTGCAGATATCACAGCTTAGGCGTAAACAGACACAACGCAACCACCGTCCTTTTCAGCACGAACGAAGAAGAAGAAGAAAAAGACGCGAAGGAGCAGATGTAACCTGATTGGTTGCATTAGAATAACTAACAGTAGGAATAAATACGCAGTGAAACCAGCGTTCCTCGCCACTTAAAAATTATATGATCACTAGTCAAGTTATTGATAGAATTCAGAAGATTTGTGCTCACATGCCTTCGCAGTTCTGATTCAGCAGGCGACCTGTGTGACCATTAATAGCCTGTTTTAACTTACTTAGTGTGATATTTCATTGTTACGGTAAGAGAAACATTCATATAATTATTATTGTATTTGAAATGTGTTTGTATTATTGATTATAAATGAATCTTTGAAGGGTAGAGTCCCAGTCGTACAAGTGCCACTTCAAAATTTTATGTTAAATCAACAACTGTGGGTAGATAATAGTATTTCTTCATGTAAAAGCCCTACAGTTTTACTTGGACTTTGGGAGAAAAGAAATTAATAATGGGGGAGAAATTAATGTATAATATTTTGAGATACGACCAGCAAACCACTGGCCGTCTTCATAAGTTACAGGTTTTCACCTGACTTTATTTAACTAATCATAATATTTTCCTTTGACATGGAATGTGTCAAACATGGTTGAGGTACCTGATGATGAATAGAGGACTTTACCAGATGGGGACAATAACTATTTATGTACTATTTTCTGATCTAAAATCTGTTGATACGTGTAAACCTCTTAGGAACGGAGATAGGTCAGAATATTATATTGAGGGAAATTAATCCTCTACTTCCAGGGTTTCTGTGGGAACCCGAAG
This sequence comes from Oreohelix idahoensis, assembly GCA_024509875.1. Classification (NCBI taxonomy): domain Eukaryota; kingdom Metazoa; phylum Mollusca; class Gastropoda; order Stylommatophora; family Oreohelicidae; genus Oreohelix; species Oreohelix idahoensis. Next base: position 177,233 of record JAMPIV010013084.1, read on the forward strand.
TGAGCCAGTCACGTTTATGTTCAACTAAAGTACCAGTTTGAGGCAATAGAATCTGTGTGCCTTAAATTATCACGAATCCTGAAGCTGTACAGTGCTGTGTGCATGCAGACTTATGAACAGGACATCGCAGAATTTCCACAGATAGCTGAGATAAGCCTGATTGTTTTGGGCACGTGTTAGTTCACTGACTGATCCTCCACCGACATTATATCAACAAGATTTATAAGATATGATGAGTTTATTGATTCCTCCAAAGTGTGCTCATTCTTAGAGGGTATTACAACACTAAGAACACTTCCAGTCATAGAATCTTCAAGATCAAGAAATAACAGACACTATAGTATTTGAACTTTTATTTATGTAAATACACTGAATTAGTCTTTGACTTTTAAACAGTTCAGAATCAAATCAAATATCCTTTAATAAATTGTACAAAAGATTTATAATTTCAAAGTTCACTAGTGAGTTGTTTACTTACGTGTTACTTAACTTTAAAGTGTGGTTGTTGTTATTTACTTCACATACATTGCATATACCCTAGACATCTAGCTAAACAACATCCATACACCAGAACATATAATTAGGAGAAAATATCGCGCAGTTTGAGGTTGTAGGGTGGTAGCGGACATGTTCCCTGAGAACATTTTAAACACCAATTAGACTCAGGGGCTTGCACAGCTAACCTCACACTGCAACAAATAATACTTAATTGTTTTACCAACAAAACCCACCACACCAAGCATTGGACACCCCCAGTTCCCACGGGTGAAATGCCAATAGTGGGGAAACCATTTGAACGGGTTGTAATCGACATTTTAGGACCCATAGAAAGGACCAAAAGAAGGCACAGGATTTGTCCTGACCTTAGTCGACACATGAATTTTGTGGACAGAAGCTATACCGCTAGCATGTACGGATTCCAAGCATGTCGCAGAAGCCCTAGTGAAGATATTTACATGGTTTGGATTCCCTCAACAAGTTTTGACGGATAACGGATCCCAATACCGTAGCTTGTTAATGGAGGAGATCTTTAAGATCTTGAGGAACCAGCACATCTTCACAAGCCCCTATAATCCGACTGGAAGTGGGTTAGTAGAACGTGTTAACGGAAGCCTCACCATGATGTAACGTAAGCTGGGACAAGAGAAACCTGAAGATTGGGACCTTTTCATTCTTGCAGCCTTATTCGCATACAGGGAAGTTCCACAGGCATCTACAGGGTTCCCACCAGCTACACTTTTATTCGGCAGACCTATTAAGGGGCCGCTTGAAGCCTTACTCCGGTCCCTGACAGACCAGAAGGCTGACGAGACAGTCGTCTCAGCCAGTAAATATGTATCGGAACTTAAGGAACGGTTACAACTAGGATGGGATCTAGCAACGACCAACCTTAAGCGAGCACGCGCAAAGCACGCTCTAGCGATATAATAAAGCAGCGAAAGAGAGAGAACTCCAACCAGGGGAGAAAGTGTTGTTGTTACTACTAACCGGAAGCAACATACTACGCATCGGATGGCAAGGGCCGTTTACCGTCCTTAAAAAGATCTCTCGAACTAACTACAAGATCTCTATTAAAGGAAAGGAGAAGGTCTACCACGGAAATCTGCTAAAGAAATATTTGTAAAGACCGGTGCCGTCTGTCGTGTAACGACTTCTCATCGACTTTTTCTTCTGTCTATTATTTTATTCCTCTAAAAATCTATATCGCTAGATTGAAAACATTTTCCCTTCAGAAATCTTTTTCGTTCTTATAATGATAAAGTCTCTCTCTACCTAGTCTTAGATTTCACAGTATTCGCTAGCCTCAGGATTCACACGGCCAAAGGTAATAAATTATTCCCTTAGCCAGCGAAAGTCATTCCACTTGAAAGGTGAAAAAATCGGCCGCAGACATTTGCACCGTGGATAGAGGGCCAGTTTAGATGAGGATAACTTAATACCCCTGGGACCAGAATAGAATTTTCAACAATGCCAGGTCGACCAAAAATACAGCTGGATTTGAGGAGGGAATTTTAAGCCATTATACCGCTAACCATCCTTCGAAGCAGATGGAATCTATGGGCCCCGGAGTGGGCATTACTTGTTGCGAGAATCCGTAGTGAATTCAGTTGAGCGAAGTGAGTAATCTAATACTGCAGATTTTATAATATGAATAATCATATGTTTATGCACAGCTTATTATTGCGGTACCTTTTGTAAGCTAAGTTTTAAATGTATTTCCATTTTCAGTGACAATAATTGTTATTTGCATATTTACAGATCAATCAAACTAATGTATGAGTTTGCTGAGGTCATAGACCTAATTAACCACTGATCTTTATTTCACAGCCTGGCAGAAATAAGACAGGGTTAAATAATTGATGTTTATTATTGTTGTTACTTTGGGATTTGCATATTGATCGAAGCAAAACAGAAGTGTATTAGTGGTCCTTCTATTTTCTATTTCTTATAAGGCTTCTGTGTTCTCTGTCAAGACTACAAACTTGATAACAGTGTTTTCAATCACTTCTTCTCACTTTGTCACATAAGAGACATTAATGTGTTTTTCATCATGGAATGTTCTTTACATGTATTTAATGCAATTCTATGCACATACCATGTTTGATGATTGAAGAACTATGCTGTTATCAGTTATATGAATGAAATTTTCTACAGGAACCAGAACTTTAAGAATGTTTACAATTATTTAGCTATTTAATGAATTTAACACTTGACTGACAAAATGTAAGTCAGCAGTTCTTAAGCCTTGAGACCATGACTACCCTCCAAATGATTTACTGCTCGAGTAAGCAAGAATGTAAATCATTGATTCTCAGACCTTGGCAGCAATGACACCCTCCCATGTTAAAGCAGCATAGGAAACTATTACCCGGTGGTTCTCAAACCATTGTTGATAGTGACCCCAGAATTAAAATACTGCTCTATGGGCACTAGGTGAACCAGTAGTTCTCAACCATTTGATGACCCCAGTCCCTACCTCACAGTTTGTGAAACTCATTGCCCACATGGGGAAAACCACTGCTGTAAATAAGCAGACAGCCAGATAGAGACTGAGAACTCAAGAAACGCTATAATGTCAGTTAAGAAGGAGTAGTTCATAGATAATAGATCACACATTGTTACTGAATGGTAGTTAACCTTGTGTTAATTTAATTTCTGATGGACGCTTACTGGCCATCAGACTTAGGAGATGATTGCTCTTGAAAACCACTAACGGTACTTCAATTGTTTCCAGTCCACCCAGGTTGCGGCTACAAGGTACTAAACCAGTTGCGGTGACAAGGTACTAACCCAGGTTGCGGTTACAAGGTACCTAAACCAGGTTACGGGTCCATGGTACAAACCAGGGTACGAGTCCACGGTACCAAAGATTACCCTTACCCACCATACCCTATTAACCAGATTACCATACCAAACCATATCCTATCACCCAGTAACCATACCACACATCCCATAAACAGAAGAGGTATTCAGCAGAGGTGACTTACCCCATCCTTATCTGTGATGTGCACTGAGACCAGGGAAGCAAACTCTGACACCCTCTGAACCCATTAACTGTTATGAGACCACGTGCTGGGGCAGACCAAACCAAGAGAGTCCGAAACAAATCAACTCCACAGCTACTACAGGCCTTCGGAGAGATGAGTATAACACCTACCAGCAAAACTACCATAGAAGAGATCTATTGTCCATAGGATGACAAACTAGTTGTTTTTTTCTAAACAGTAGAGCTAAACTTTATTTCATTTTATATGTATATTCAGATTTGTGAGAATCTATACCCTTTTATTCAATTTAACTTAACAGCGTCTGTTGTTATTTTTCTTGTTAACTTTATTTGGGCTGTATTTTGTTTTAAATAAAAATCTACACCCTGGGGGCTCAGCCATAATTCAATTAACTTCTATTCGGTCGGGATATTTTAAGTGTGGCTGGACACCAAATCTCTTTCTCAACCTTATGTGCTTTACACAGTCCTTTTGTAGGATTCCTGAGGAAGAATTTATCGTCATGAAAATATCCTGTTTCAGTTGCCAGAATACTCTTTGCATTAAGGATTTCTAGTACACTATTTCCCGAGGAGAGGCAGTTTCTTCGAACTCGTAGACTATCAATAAGATATTATTATCTTTATTCGTCTATTCCCTCCAAGCTGTCCTTTCTCCTCAAAACTACTTCACGACACCGTCCTCCGAGCATCTCCTGGCAGTCGCCATAGCGACTGAAGATAAGGAAGACGACGATAGTTGCATGGAGAATCCATTGCAACAAACGGAATCTTTCCAAGATGTAAAATTCGGTGACAATATATCTGAAGCACAACAGACAGCAACGAGGGCGCTACTGAACCAGTACACAGCAGTGCTAACGGATGTACCTGGTCGAACAAATCTCATAGAGTTCGATATGAAACTGAGGAACGAGACACCTGTTCGGACCAGAGTTTACCCTATCCCGTATGCTAAAGCTGATACGCTACGCGGAGAAATAGACAAGCTATGTCAAGCAGGAATTATCAGTGAGACTACTAGAGGTGGTCAAATCGACACACTAAGCTGTTTCGAGCCAGTCGGCTCAGCGATATAAACTGTGTCGACACACTGTTTCGACACAACGGCACAGCGGCATTTTTGCCCGTATCGGGGAGAAAGAAGTCTCTAATAGACAGTATACATTTCTATACATGAACTGTGTGAGACAATCTCCTTTTTTTTTTCTTGCGCGCTACTGGCGTGTGTGAAAATCTATGGCATTTCGTGTGACCACAATTAAATATTTTTACACAAGCCTTCATTATGATGAAATAAAACGGAGATATGATGATAGCTCCAGTATATGTGAAAATAATAAAAAAACAACAATAATAATAACAGTAATAATAACACATGATATCAAACTAGAGTAAGCTAGTTTTGGTAGACAATGATTAAAATCCACACCGAGTACACAGATATCAGCAGAGCTAATAAAGTGTCCATTACATTTATACGAACACACGGACACTTTCAACTTTAACATAGTGCCTAAAACATTGACAACTGCAGCACTGACAACATTTCCAGTGTCTATAACTTCTCAGCAAAAATAATATCACTTGTAAAATCAAGCCATCATAACACATCCCTGAAAAATATGACATGTTTGATATTCCATATTAATGTTCCGAACGGTTAACTCAAATTTTACAAAGGCCGACGGAAGATGAGACAGTGAGACAGTGTGTCTCTGCAAAACAGCGAGGCAGACAGGAACTGAAACTGTGTCGAAACAACAAGCAGGCTGTGTGTCAAACTTTCGGACTCTATGCTGTTTCGAAGCATTGTTTCGACACATACACACAGTAGCCATCTCTAGAGTCTACCTCTCCTTACAGTTCGAGCGTAGTACTGTTACAGAAGCCCAATAAGGAAGTTCGGCTATGCATAGATTACCGCTTACTTAACACTGTAACGGAATTCCAGCCGGAACCTCTCCAGAGCGCTTCTCAGCTGTTCACGAAGCTTAGCAAGGCAAGAATATTCTCCAAGATTGACCTGAGTAAAGGTTATTACCAAATACCAGTCAAGGAGGAAGTTAAGCCCTTGTTAGCTTTCAGCACCAGTGAAGGACACTATACTTTCAACGTGATGCCGTTCGGATTGCACAACGCACCGGGAGTCTTCACCAGAATGATGAGAAAGCTTTTAGAACCCTTGCAAAGTCCCCATATCCATAATTTCATGGATGACATATTAATTGCAACGGAAAACTACGACGAACATATTGCTACGGTTGCTATGCTCCTCAGGAGACTACAGGAAACTGGTCTCACAGCCAGACCTAGCAAATGTCTCATCGGATTTGAAAAGCTTGACTTCCTGGTGCATACAATTTCTCAAGGCTGCATGTGGCCCGTTGCCAAAAATATTGAGAAAATAGTTGCAGCACAAAAGGCCTCGAACGAAGAAAGACACACATTCCTTTATATCACTGTATGCATATTATCAGAAATTCATCAAACATTTCAACGGGCTAACGGCACCCGTTACTGACCTTACCAAAAAGGGGCGCCCGGAAACAGTTATTTGGGATTCGAAGTGCGAACACGCTTACGTCACTATAAAAGGACATCTGTCCGAATACCCCATTCTACGGCTACCTGACCTTAAGAAACCTTTTATATTGCGAGTCGACGCATCGGGTCAAGGCATCGGGTCAACGCTACTCCAAGCTGATGACAGTGATCCGAATCTGTTATTTCCCGCTGCTTATGGCAGCCGGAAACTGAATACTGCAGAACGAAACTATTTCACAGTTGAAAGAGAGTGTCTAGCACTTGTTCATGGAATAAGACACCATGAATATCGTTACGGAGCGTCATTCACGGAAGAGGAGGTTGAAAGCAAAAACAACAATCACCTGCAAGCTACTGATCAAGAGAGCTCTATTGTCCGAGATCTGAAAACCTTTGTTGTTGATTAACACCAGGTAACAGAGCGGACGGAGAACCCCTTTGCCCGGGAAAGAAATCTCCGCTGGAACGGCCATGCTGTCGGCAAACGGTGAGAAAAATATCTCTGATTCAGAAATCGAACCGTAGATTTGCCCCGAGGTGTGAATTTTGCCATCCTTCAGTAGGGCAACGAATATCGTGGGATGTAACAGCCCATTAGTGGGTGGACCTTGAGTTGCTATTAAGTTTGGGCCTCTCAAGTCTTCTAGCCCAGGGCCTCCAGTTGCTTTAATCCGGCACTGCACACACAGCTTCATATTGGTCGCCGCATACGAGAGCCTGAAATAGCACTTGTCCTCTGCTTTCTTTGTCTTCCCAGAGATATGTGGGAACAGCATAGGGCCAGCAGTAGAATGTTCTGTATTAATTCAAATAAGCGCAACCAAACCACAGCTGTTTCGTCCGACTACAATGTTATATATACGTCTATAAAAAAATTATATGTTGACACCTGCGTCTACCCCCTCCTCGAATCACAGGGTATGACATGAACGTTACATGACGTGAAAGCCTGCCCCAGCAGACGACAATGCACGCCATATCTGGGAGATGTGACAACTTGACAATTATTAGAACGTAACAGGTTGCAATGTTATTGGCTGAAAATATGTGACCGTTGACAAAGACCCCTTTATTTCACCGACTACGGGAAAAAATTCGATAGGAAGACATGATAAACATATATTTGCAAGTTTACAATACTCAGAAATGAACGGGCAAGAGTCATACATATTTATTTTTAGCATCGTGTTACAAAGAGTGTATAAAATGTAGCAGGAAAATGTAAATAAATAAAGCGTGACGTATGGTCACGTCAGCAGCTTGTCTCTAGAAGAAGGAATACTTTGATTTAAAGCTACATATAGAATTGCACAGTATAGTAAAGCAGTTTATAACAAGAACTAAAATTAATATGTAAGAATCAATGATGGTGTGAGGAAAAGGGGTATAGTCAGATGGGGCGCTTGTATGGCTGATGGTGGATTTGATGTAATCTGGGACACCCACCGGACTTTCTCACCCCTTTTCACCTTGTTGACAACAGGGTAGTCATGAGAGACTTCATTTTAGTTAGTGTTTTTGTTTTTATTTATTTGTTTGTTTTTTATTCTTTGTTTTTTTTTTCTTGGACAGGGGAGGTCACACACATAAACATTCACCCAAATTTAGTTTTGATTTACTCTATTTGGACTGAGTGGAGGGGGGAAGAAGGAACTATATTTGGGGTATTGGAAACCTGACTTTATTTACTTGCATTAGTACACCATATGTCCTAATTATAACACATCAATGGTTTAACGGAATACTTTATTTTAAAAAAAAAACACGTTAAAGGAAAACATAAAAATAAGAATTTTCAACTGGAATGTAAGGTAGTTTTACTGTAAGGCTCTGAAATATGAAGAGCAACACACATGACACCCGAGAGATTACAACCTTTCACAAATGAGTGCTTGTGTAGAATAGAGGGATTAAAATGGTATTATGACAAGATCAGCGATGTGGAACTGATGGCAAGAACCATGCAAATACCAATGGAACAAGTGGTGAGCGAAGGGAGCTAGTATTGGAAAGTCACGCCGTGAAGAAATCAGCTTTATAAGGCATTCTGGAATCCTGAAGATTGAAAAGAAAAAAAATTAGGGGGTCGTGCATAAATTACGTCACACAGTCGTGGAAGGGGGCGGGGAGGGTCTACAATTTTGTGACAATGGAGGGAAGGGCGTTGTAAAAATGTCACGTCATATAAACAAATATTTCATAAATGATGTCGGAACAAATGCGCTGTGTGACCTAAATCCTTAAAATCTACTTTAATTGGTAAAGTTAACAACACCATTGTGGACGACTTATGTTAATATTATAATCTCATTTTTTTTTGTTTAAATTAATGAAGAAAAATATCCCATTCAACCTCTGATGGGTTATAATTAGGATATATATTGTTTTCAATTCCAAATAATATGAACAACTGCCGATATGAGAAAGTGGGATTAATAATCTCAAAGGGGGATTAATAAGGGGGATTAATATTCTCAGTGTAACATTTAAGTGCTTTAAACTGTTTTTTTTTTTACATTATACATTTTAATTTTTTGTTATTTAATCTATTTGGACTGAGTTTAAAAATAGGGGGGGGGGGGGGAGAGAAGTTACTATATTGTCTTGAATGTATTGCACTATATATCCTAATTATAACCGATGAAGGGTTGAACGGGATACTTTGATTTAAAAATAAATAAATTAAAAAAAAATATAATGTAAGACACACCTTTCCAATAAACGATATTGGTCTGGAAGATAATGGATTTCTAGTTCGTTCAAAGGATGAGTATCATACGTTGCCGTGGGATAATGACAGAAAGACCAATCATTCATTGATAACAACTTCAGTTTTTAAACTTTTGAATTGTTGCGGATTTTCTCTCGTTTAACATTATTTTATAAAACTTTAACATAAGTAAGAATTGAAATTATTGACGTTTTTACTTTACATTTAATTTATTTGTTATTTGAAAATAAATTAAGCCAAAGTGATTGATATCCAATACCATAATTCCCGCCGTATGGTACTTCGGTCTGTCGGTCTGTCACACTTTGTACGCCGCCATTTGCGCACTTTTTTCTATTTTCGAGAGAGTACATTAACTATCAAACCACAGCTAAGGGGGTGCAACTGTGGTTGAAAGTTAGACAATAATTTATTGTGTCCCCTTACATGTACTCTCCCGAAGATAGAAAAAGTGATGAATGAAGGTAAGCATGAACAGTTTGATTATGGAAAGAAGCCAACAACACGATTGATAAACATTTAATACATCCATATAATTTTCACTACATATATCTAATGACGGTCGCCTGCAATGAAATGACCACAGTAGAAATAGTATCGTCTCGAATACATGTAACAGAAACAACACACTATAATTAATAACCTGTCAATGTTGACGGGTTATTGCTAGTTTTGAATAAATTTAGCAAAGTCTTACCAGCAAAGCAGTCTTTGTAAAAGCCTGACTAATTAAACACTTATTTACTGAAAAGATTGTTATTAAGTCTGCACTAGTTAACTAATTTACATTCGATTAGTCTTTTTTATCAGTAGGACACAAAAATGGGGACGTGGTTAACATATTTGTGGCGTCACATGGGGAGGTTGTGATGAAGTGTTACCGGGGGTGGGGGGAGGGGTTTACAAAGGGCAAAAATTGCGTGACGTCATGTGTTGACGACGCAAAGAAAGAAATACAGGAAAGCCCAAAAACATGCAGAGAAGAAAACTTGAGGTAGATTTTAAATTGATAAAGAAGACATTAAGAGAATTTAACGGAGAGAAAAAGCTTGAAGGAAACTCAGTGAAGGCCTGTACTCCTGAGGGAGTTATGGGTGGGGATGATGATGAAGACTGGAGGAAAACAGTGCCTCATTATCCACCCGTGTGTTACCGGGGCCAGAAATTGGAGCGAAGAAAAGCAACACTGTAACATATCAGACATGTCTTAGAAGTTGACTAATGAGGGTTGGGCATAGACACGGCTTTCTCATCATTTAGAAACACAAAACCCCCCAAAAGCATGTCATCACGCCCAACCCTTCTTATACGCCTCTAACGATGTGCAGGATAGGTACAGTGTAACTATTTTCTGCTCCGCTTTCGGGCCTCGGTAACACACGGCAGTTTGTGTTGGATATGACATACACTGAAGAAAACCTTTGGTAGTATTACAAGGTAGTCCTTGTTCTGGAGTTCCCGGGGTAAGAGATATACAGGGAGGCTGTAAAAAAAAAAACACTTATAGAAGAGAGCTAGAAACAGACATAGAAGGGATACCGAAGACAAAGGAAGACAGTGAACTCGTAGCACAGGACGGGGTTGGGGAGGCTTGGCATGAGTTTGTCGAAGGCATTTGCTCCTCGGGGAGCTGAAAAGCTATGGTACTGATGTCTGAGAAAAACGGTTGAAAAAAAACAAGAAAAACGTTTATTAACCTCTTTAACTCCGCAATTATTTTCCACCTTGTGCCGTAATTTTAATTCATGATAGACTAAAAACAATGCTCAGAGAGTTGTTTTGGCACGGGTGTAAAATCTGACCAACGCTCTGAGCGTTGTTCCGGATTCAAAGAGTTGTTAAAACCCCCAAGAGCCAGTATACTGTACTTCCCGCTAGACCCATTTGGCCCAATCAACAGTATACTGGCTTTCGTATCTCTTGATCCTTTCTAGGGCTGTTTTCTAATTTTGACAACTCAAAAACGATATTTTCTTAAAGTATAGCCATCCATTGTGGACTTTTGTTATTTATGAATATGAACATTTTAAACAATTATTTCCAAACAAAAACAATAAAAACATACTGGTATGGCCATTTTTGTTTGGACCAAACCCACTTTTTTGCTTGGGACTGGAAGAGTTGAGAAAGTAAGTCACACCAGAGGCGCACTTAACGACTTAACGTATTTTGCACCCAGGGTGGATTCTACCTATGACACCTCCGTCCCATAAAGAATCATACTTGAAAGTATATTTTTAACAGTAAGTATTATCATAAAAGTGTCCGATGGCACCCCTGCCTTGGCTGTCATCCGGGGCGGTCCGCCCCCCCTCCCCTTAGTACGCAATTATGTCACACTAACTAACAAGTCCGCCTATTTGTATTTCAGCAATCAAATTCGAAATCTTCCAGGCCACAGACTCTTGACACAAGCGATGCTTAAGAATGTCTATCACAGATTTTTAAAGTTTTGCTCTTCAACAACCGAACTATGTTCCTTTGCAATTCGTTCAATACTTACTTGAAAAATATTCTTTAAGGAATATACTTGCATAAGACAGACATTATCGAAGTTATGTTTAATTTCCGTAGGGACAACGCCGGACAAACTGCACTCTTCAAAAAACCGCCCGGACGTATTGTGACTAAACTATGTGTACTGTGACTAAGCTATGTGTATTGTGACTAAACTATGCGCATTGTACCTAAACTATGTGTATTGTGATTAAGCTATGTTTACTGTAACTAAACTACTTGTATTGTACTTATAACTGAGAATTGACTATTTTAGAATGGAAGAACTTTACTGCACAGTATCTACACACACACACACACACACACACACACACACACACACACACACACACACACACACACACACACACACACACACACACACACACGCACGCACGCACGCACGCACGCACGCACGCACGCACGCACACACACACACACACACACTCACGCACGCACACAAGTTATATAGAGTATTTCCTACATTTTACTGTAGTAGGAAATACTCTATATAACTTTTTTTTTTTTTGTGTAGATACTGTGCAGTAAAATTCTTCCATTCTAAAATAGTCCATTCTCAGTTGTAGTCTAAGTAGTTTCTTATTGCTGAATGGTAAAGACCAGAAATAGAAAATGAATTGACTGGGATGATAGACATTTTAAAGAAAGGCAACATACTAGCACCAGGCGACAATGCCTGCTGTCCTGGATTGGGAATTATAACCACATTACAATAAGCAGTAGGCAAAACAAAAACACAAGTTAATTAATAATAATAATAATAATAAATTCTTTAAGCACCAAACACGGCGCATAAGGCAGAAACATTATTATTTTGGCGTAGCAAATTTTGTTTTGTTAAACTAAAAATGCTGGTGCTAAATTTATGTTAGCTTGACGTCATCAAAGTGTAATGTCGGAATTTTGTTCAAATCGCATACATGGCATTGGGTGATCTAACAGATGGAGTCGTAGGTCGTTCCCGCGTTGTTGTTGGTGTTCTTGTAGTATCTGCAGTGGCAGTTCTAGCGTTTACTTTGAGGAGGTTTTTCCAGGGAAATCATAAAGAAGACGACGTAAGTACCATTGTTATTGTTGATCAGAATCGACGTTATTGCACTCCTGGCAAACCCATAGGTGGTCAGTCTCCCTCAGAAAATGTCGAAGGGTTTAGGCCTAAGTGCTAATTGTTTCTGTTTCGCGCTGGTTGTATACACGCCGGAGCATCCCCTCATTCGCCCATCTCTGATGGCCGTACGTTTGATGCCAGATTCCAGCAATCTTAGCCAGATGATTCATCAATTGCAGTATCATTCTCTTAATATGCGATCACTAATTGCCTCATTATCTGTCCCTTATCCATATCCAGTGCATCTTCTATGGGTGCTCTTGAAGCTAGTCTGTCAGCTCTTTCATTGCCACGTTGCCCTGCATGACCAGGACAGTAGATCCACACCAGTTTCTGAAGATTCCTGAAAGCTTCTATGGAGGTTTTCCATTCATGCTGGAGCCATCCGCATTGGACCTTCTGGAGCATCGATTGTAAGTCTGATACAATAACTGCCCTTGTTAATGAAGTTTCAGCCACCTTAAAGTTGCAGTAGCTGCCTCTACCTCCATTCCCATGTTGGAGGTTGTTATCATGTAAGCCCTGCTATGTTCAGGGACGATTCTGCCCTTTACTGTAACAGAGAAGTCACACCCTGATTTCTCGCCATGGATTAAAGACCCATCAGTGTACTCAATGGCATCATCATCCCAATGATCATTTATCAGCTGACCAATTTCCAACTCTGCCTTCTCATTGACCCAAGTTCTGCACTCTTTACCAAGGCTGATGATGACTTGCTGGTAGTTCGTCCAGTTCTCACCTGACTTACCCCACTCTTCTCCCTTGAGAATATTTTCAACTGTGGTTACCTGTCCAATAGTTGCCCCTGCCTGCGCCATCCATGACATCCCCCTATTTATTCTTGCTCCTTTGATGTCATCTACGTTCCCATGCAGGGGATGCCTTTTGTCTGTGGTTATTCGCAAATAAGCTTTTGCCTGGGTCATCGCATATCTGGATCTAATTGACAGCAATCCAAGCATGTGCCGCATCGTCACAATGAGGGTATCTCACATACAGCCCAAGACTATACGCATCTCTTCATTTTGAATGCTTTCTAATCGTTCACATTGTGTTACTGACAGCGTGAGTATTCCCAGTCCATACTCGATTACTGATATGACTAGCTGACGATACAGAAGAAATAGTAATTTCTAGTCCAGGTGTGCTGCGGTGATTGTTTTTAGGGCTGCCAGACCATTTCTACAATTCTGTATGATGTGATCAACATGGTACTTATATGATAGCCCGCAATCAAATGTAAGTACTTTTTCTTCACAGCGATAGAATAAGAACTCGACTGACTTGCTGACTTTTTATTTTGGTTTAAAATAAAATTTTGCCTCATTTTGGCAAGGCGCGCTCTGTTCAACCTAAACACAGTGTCCGCCTGTTATATTAAGGTGTGTGTCCAATTCATACCTTAGCCGTCCATTTTAGACCTTCTGCAGCATGGACTGAGATGAGAGTCTGACACAATTACTGCCTATGTTAATGAAGTTTCAGACAACCACCTTAAGGCTGCAGTAGCTGCCTCTACCTCCATTCTCATGCTGGGATTGCTGGAGGTTGTTATCATGTAAGCTGTGCTATATTTAACGATGATTCTGCCCTTTACTCAAAAGCCCCATACTGATTTCTCACCATGGATTACAGACCCATCAGTATACACAATTGCATCACCATCTCCGGCTTGATCATTTATCAGCTGATTAAGCTTCCAGCTCTGCCCTCCCTTTTGCGCCAAGCTCTGCACTGTCTGCCAAGGCTGTTAATGACTTGCTGGTAGTTCATCCAGTTCTCACTCTTCTCCCTTGAATATATTCTCAACTGTGGTCACCTAATAGTTGCCTCTGTCTGTGCCATCCATGACATCCCTCTCTTTATTCTTGCTGCCTTGATGTCAGCTATGTTCCCATTCTGGGGATGCCTTTCATCTGCGGTTACTCGCATACAGGCTTTTGAATGGGCCATCACAGATCTGGATCTAATTGACATCACTCCAAACATGTACCGCAATGTCACAATGCGGGTATCTAGCGTACAGCCCAAGATAATACGCATCCCCTTCATTTTGAATGTGTTCCGGTCATTTACAAAAATACATACATTGGTGTGTGAGTATGCATGAATGCGTGCACATCTCTCTCTCTCTCTGTCTGTCTGTCTGTCTGTCTGTCTGTCTGTCTCTCTCTCTCTCTCTCTCTCTCTCTCTCTCTCTCTCTCTCTCTCTCTCTCTCTCTCTCCCTCTATTTTCAGTAGTGCTTTGGGGTGTATTTTATATCTGCTGTCTTTCTATTTTCAGTGGTGCTGTGTGATGTATCTTCTACACCCCATCTTTCTGTTTTTCATTGTTGCTTTGTTGTATATCTTGTTCCTCATCTCTTTCTATTTTTAGGGGTTCTTTGTGGTGTATCTTATACTGTCTTCTATTTTCATAGGTGCTTTGTGGTGTATCTAATACCGTCTTCTATTTTCATAGGTGCTTTGTGGTGTATCTAATACCTTCTATCTTCAGAGGTGCTTTGTGGCGTATCTTATGCCGCCTTCTGTTTTCATAAGTGCTTTGTGGCGTATCTTATGCCACCTTCTGTTTTCATAAGTGCTTTGTGGTGTATCTTATACTATCTTCTATCTTCAGAAGTTCTTTGTGGTGTATCTTATACCTTCTTTTATCTTCAGAGGTTCTTTGTGGTGTATCTTATACCTTCTATCTTCAGAGTTTCTTTGTGGTGTATCTTATGCCGTCTTCTATTTTCAGAAGTTCTTTGTGGTGTATCTTATACCTTCTTCTATTTTCAGAGGTTTTTTGTGGTGTATCTTATGCTGTCCTACAGGCAGCGTGGTGCAACAAGACCATACCAAAGGATTGGGAGATTGCCATCATAACACCAATTTTCAAAAAGGGTGACAATCGACAATGTGGAAACCATAGAGGCATATCCCTTCTCAGTGTCCCTGGTAAAATCTACTCTAGAATCCTAGAGCAGAGACTCCGACGCCTAGCTGAGCCACAATTGGATGAGGTCCAATGTGGATTCCGAGCAAACCGAAGTACTCAAGACCTAATCTTCACACTCAGACAGCTGAGTGAAAAGGCCCTTGAGTATAAGAGTGAGATCCATCTTTGTTTCATAGATCTGGAAAAGGCGTTTAACAGGGTCCCCTGGAGCAAACTTTGGGACTGTTTGGCAAGGAAGAACATTCCAGTACCTCTGATTCATGCTATACAGAGCTTCTACAAGTCTTGCAGAAATTATGTGAGGACAGCAAACCATAAGTTAGAAGAGTTCAGGACCACCACTGGTGTAAGACAAGGTGATATCCTGTCACCTTATCTTTTCATACTCCTCATGGACGATGTCATCAAGGTATGTAAGAAGAGAACAAGAAAGTATTCAGTGGGGTACTGGAAGATGAGACAGGTATGTATTTCAGAGCTGGCATTTGCTGATGATGTTGCCCTGATTGCTAAATCAGAGGCACATCTCCAATCCAACCTGCAAGTCTGGAAGGAAGAGCTGGAGAAGAGAGGGATGGTCATAAGCAGCTCTAAAACAAAATCCATGGTGATATCAAGAAAAGAAAGAAGACATCAGATTAAGCTGGGAGAACAGGTCCTGGAGCAGGTCGACCACTTTAAATACCTCGGAGCTATTATAGACCGAAAGGGAGGCATCAAAGAAGAGTTGGCCACTCGAAAAGCAGCAGCTGGGAGACTTTTTCAGACCATAAATCGAGGATTCCTCAGCAAGAGAGAGGTTGGTAAGAAAACGAAGATGGCTGTATACCGCTTCACCTATGTCCTAGTCTTGACATATGGGTGCGAGTCATGGGCAATGACTACAACCCACAAAAGCCAGATCCAAACCTCAGAAATGAGATATCTGAGTAAGGTGGTTGAAGTAACAAGAAGAGACATGGTCCGCAACCAGACGATACGTCAAGGCCTAAAATCCCACCCCCTGCAGACCCAAGTAGAACAGTCCCAACTAAGATGGTTTGGCCATGTCTGCAGAATGGGAGAAGATCGGCTACCACGACAAGCATGGGAAACAAAGAGCCAGGGATCCAGACCCCCAGGACGACCCAGAGTCCACTGGGAGGACATCATTAGACAATCTTTGAAGGACCGAGGACTAGAATGGAACCAGGCCAGGAGGAAGACAGCCGATAGGATAGTCTGGCGCTCTCTCTTCCAAACCTCTACACCTCACAGTAGAAGGGGAACGACTAAGTAAGTAAGTAAGTGTCCAACTATAAAAGACAGTACGGCCAAAAAATCGGCCAGTTGGAAAAAAAAAACATAAATAGATAAGAGAACAAACAACACACAAAATAAATAAATAAATTTGAGAAGCACATGTATGCTCATTTCGCAGAGCTTTTGCTGTTTATTTTATTTACTTAATTGTTTTACTAGAATGCTAGACATTTGAACAAAATAGAATCCAGATAGTAGATTATTTCCACATCATTTTTCTTTGCTCTCCTTAAAGAACATGGCACCATGACTGTAGCTGGTTGCCTACAAGAAGCCTGCATCAAGCAGTCACATGATCATGCAGCTGTGGTTTTTTTGTGGCAATGTGTTTTACATGATGAGGTTGCCAGTCATATGCACAACCTCATATTAGTCGCTATGTACGACATACTAGAGAATGTCGTCGTCATATTCTTTCTTTGTCTCATCAGAGACCCGCGGGAACTACACGAGGAATTAGATTGTTTACAGGTATGTAATTGTTTGAGAGGATGAGCAGTGATACTTATGTCGGATTTCACCCAAATGTCTATCAGTCCGATGACCCATTAAATCGCTTCGGTAATTAGGGTTTTTGGATTTCTAATCCTAATCCTTACCCTGTATTACTGCGTCTCTGAATTCTTTTGTAAGGCCGTATCCACAAGGGCGTCTTTAATTGGCCGCCAGATATACATACAGCAGAAATCAGACACACCCCACAGTTCTTCATTTCAGTAATTCACCAATAGTTTAATGTGGGATATCTCATAAATCAAGAAACAAAAGGCAAATTTACGGTTACAATATCCAACAAGTAGCAATGGCTCAAACAACTGAAAGATGTAGCAAATACAGAAGACCAATGGCAACATAAAGAGTATATGGACTGAATTGTGGAGAAGTACTCGGAAAAAAGAACTCCAGCATAAAGCATAGATAACAACAAAAGCCATCATCTAGATAATGGACAGAAAAAAAACCCACAAAGCAGATTAAAACTGAAGCAAACTATAGGTTCCAAAGCCGAGGCTCAAGGAGTGTACATAGAAGTGAACAACAAAGAGATACGAAAAAGTTAGACCAGACAAGAGGAAATATATTGATGAGTTGGCAAGAAAGGCAGAGAAAGCTTCAGTCGAAGGGAATAGCAAAATAAAGTTAACTGGGGAGTATAAGAAAGCGAATAGCCCTGTCATGAAATATTCTAATCCACATATATAAATTATTAGGTAAATATGAAGCCTAACAAATAAAATTAATAAAGAGAAGAGCAATGGTAAAATAACAGTGCTGTCACAAAGAATGTACTCGAAATCCCCCTTGTTTTCTGCTTCGTCTGCAAATTGTAACGCTTTCACGTTGATATAAAAGCTTACTGTATTATTACCCGCCTTCTTCAATGAAACGTGTGCTGCATTTCTAAGAAAAACATTGAGACGTACTGCGTAATGACCTAAATTAATCCTAACATTAATTATATTACGTTACCAAAACGAACGAACAGAGGGACAAAAGGATAGCGAGAAGGGAGAGGCAGAAAGCCGAACATTAAACACGCGTCGCGCGATACACAATTACTACTATCACGCGTGTTAGGCTACAAGCACTAACTTTTTTTCAGACGGACAGTGATAAAATACACTACCCTTTCCCAGAGTTAGGTTTATAAATCATAACAAACTCTTATTAGAAAAGACAACATTAGATGGGTTTACGTTTGAACACATAACAGTACCCAGACAGCACATCTTCGAAACAGGAGGTAGAAAATACATATTTTGAACGCAGCCACGTAGCTCTTTTAAAGTGGGAAAATTGGGTTCCTTAGGGCTTGCTGACAAATAATATGTAAAACGTTACGCCAATAGTCCAGGAATTAATAAATTATACCCAAAATAAAATAGTGAGGCTGCCTGACAGCATGAAATCATTTCTGCTCATAAGATTTTTTTTTAACGTGTTTGAAAAAAATTTACGTTACAGAAATAGCCTACCATGTAAACTTCAAATTGATTGGAGCGCAACAAATGAAAGCCTAACCACGATTGGTCGGGCTATAAATACTATCTTGGTTGTTAGGGGAGACGGGAAAAGATAACATTTTTTCAAACACTTGTCGAAACGTGGCTCATTGGCCAGTCTCGCTGATATACACACTTGGGAGCGTTAGTTCGAAACCACTTGTTTAAATACACTTGATAAAGCATCAGTGCGTTGAAGCCAGCTTATATTTGGCTCAATAAAAGCCTGGAAGATAAGCAGATGGAAATTTGTGCCAGTTTGTGCCAGAATTCATTGCTAATCAACGTATCTGTGTTTATTTCCATGAAATTGTGGTAAGCTTGAACCATTCAGTATCTTTTAATGTAAATTGTTAATTTATGCCTGTATATATATGTGTAGTTCAGTGGCAAACGTGAGGTAAAGCCTGTAATGCTCCAGCTTGAACAGAGGGTGTCGGAGAGAAGTAAAACGGCATGGAATGGCCAAATAGTACACTGACACCTGGATGATTGACTAGAAAGAAATAATGCTGGAAGTGCAGAGGCGTAGTAACCATTAAGAAGGGTAATACTGGAATAAAGTATTTCAGATGAAGCTGACTGTTGGCCTAACGCTCTGAACGCAATGTTTGTGATGTATTGTGATCAGTGTAAAAAGAAAATATAAATTAGTTATGAAGTAGAAGGTACATCCTTCTTGATTTCAGGGACAGTGGTCTTGATGGTACTGAGCAGCATCTGGTCAGAGATTTGCTGAATCCAGAGTCGGACAGCATACTCCTTGGTCTTTTTAGCTATCAGTGAGGTGTCTCCTGAGCCCAGAGGAGAATTCGAGCAGAGGAGTCCTTTCCTGCCGCCATCACTCAAGATAAGCAGAGTTGGCCAGCTGAGCTCAACATTATGTCCCCTCATCTTGAACTGATTTTTTAAAATTAACATTAAGAGGGGAATTTACTTGTCTTAAAATCAGGAACTGTGAACATCTCCAATACTAGTCCCTAAAGACAAACTATTGAAGTCATGATGACAAATACCAACAGAGCTTGAACAAAACAAAACCAGTATTACCTCATTTTACTACTACACAACTGACACACATAGAACATTTGTACTAATATATGTCACTACAATATTCATATTAAATACATTCTGTACATAACTTGTAATTTAAATTGATTGTGATTCCTGGTTCCCTTGTAGTTGAATCAGGACACATATTCATTCATGCCAGTAATGAATACATATTGTTATTCGAAAGTTTATCAGTGACTCTTTTAAGATATCTTTGTAGAGTAGTATATGTATGTGAGTGTCACAGTGTTGTCAAGAGTAGTGGATTAAATTAAATTGTTTACATGTCTGTTGTTGTGACTTACACTTCACCATACTCATACCCTAGACACATAACGTAGCATCACACTATTCCAGAATAATTCTGACTGAGATATATAGATATGTGGTAGCAAGTAAGGTTATCTATAATACACTACTCTTAATAGATATAGATACCTTCACAGCTGATCTCAGTCAGTACACTAAGTTCCCTATAAGTATTTATAACTTCCCACTTCACCACATATATTGGGGGCTCGTCCGGGATTTTGAATCTTTCCCTATTAAAAATATTGGGGGTAATTCACTTCAGGGAATATAAGAATTAAAAGGTATCCTTGGGTGGAATTAAATAAGGTTGAGCTCACGGTGCCTGTGTTGTCCATTAGATATTTAGTTAGAAATTGAATTGTTGGGTAGACATTATAAAAATTTACCTGATAGACAATGGCGGACCTGGCCAAATTTCGATCTGCTGCGGTTCAGACTGCAAAAGAGTTAGGATTAGATGGGCAAGTTATGGTTGCCTATGTTACTACGGAATGTGACAAATTTATTGAACGCGAAGAAAGAAGGTTTGAAGCCGAAAGAAAGTTAGAGGCTGACAAGGAAATTAAGAGGTTGCAGATTGAGGCTGAGGCTAAGAAATTGGAGGCAGAAAGAGAAGACAAAAGATTAGCTGCAGAAAGAGAAGCCGAGGAAAGAAGACAGGCTGCAGAAAGGGAAGAGAAGAAATTAGCTGCAGAAAGAGAAGAGAAGAGATTAGCTGCAGAGAGGGAAGCAGAAAAGGAGGAGAAGAGATTACAAAGGGAACATGAGTTACGACTAAGGGAGTTTGAGTTTCAAGGCCATGCTCCTGAAAATGGTGCCAGTCCCTTTGCCTCTGATGCTACGGTTACTCAAGGAGCCTCAATCTCAGCTATGAATTTTCATTTAGATCATTTTGTTGAGAAAGACGATGATATTGAGAGCTATATAAATAGGTATGAGCTATTAGCTACCACGTATGGGTTGGAGAGAGAAAGGTGGAGCTTAAAGTTATCTCAGGGACTTCGTGGGGCAGCTTATGAAGTTTTTGCAAAAATGAGCAGAGGTGATCAGGAAAATTATGACATGCTAAAGCAGGCTCTTTTGTTAAGGTATGAAAAGAATGCAGAGTTTTACAGGAAAAAATTTAGGAAGGCTAAACTACTGTCAGGTGAAACCTATCACCAGTTCTCTGCACGAATCGAGACATACTTGGAGAAATGGACTTCTCTGGGGAAAACCCAAGATCTTAAGGAAATGGTCCTTATAGAGCAACTAAGAGAGTCCATGGCTCCAGACCTGAGAAAGTTTCTCATGGAACAAGGTGCAGAGAGGCTGGGTGAGTTGCTAAATGTTGCTGAAAGGTATCAAGCAGCTCAAGCAGAGGTAACAGGTAATAAAAAGAAACAGGTGGATAACTTCAGGGCACCACAGAACTTTAATAAATTTGATCCTAGGGATCAAAATAAAGGTAAGCACCAATTTGATAGGCCACGGTATGACAATAAAAATAAATTCCCACAATTCGATGAAAGGAAATATGATGAAAGAAAATCTTTCAACCAAGGAAAAAGGTGGTGTAAAAATTGTAAGATGAACAATCATGACACTGACCATTGTAGAAGGAAACCTCCTCATTTTGCTGCTATGACATCGGGGAAAAAGGAAAAGAAGGGCAAACCTGAAGAATTACAGGAACCATACCACCCCCCAGTGTGTGAAGATGTCATTTGTAATGGTGTCACTATAAGATGTTATATGATACCGGTTTAGATTACGATTCCGTTGTGAGTTCTCACCTGGTGCAGGCCGATCAATACACCACAGAAACAGTGGAGATTCAAACTGCAACCAAGGATGTAGCTACCATGACACTTCCCGTCGCCCGAATAAAAGTGAAAACGCGATATGTGGAAGGAATCATAAAAGCAGCAGTGATAAATGAGCCAATCTACCCTCTAATATTGGGGTGTAGATATGTCTTCTTGGGGAATCCCAAGAGACCTGTGATATTGGCAACAGTGCAGACCAGATCACAGACAAAGAAGGAGGAGGATAATCCAATAAATACTCACCCAGATGAGATGAGGAAGGCACAGGCTGAGGACAAAACACTCAAGCCATGTTTCAAGAAGTTGCCCAAATCTCATACACCTCCAGGCAAGGGAGAGTTTTATATGAAGAACAAATTGATATATAGGAAGGCTGGATCTGAATCCAATGGTCACGGACAGCTGGTCCTTCCCACTTCATATAGGACTAAAGTGTTGGAACTAGGGCATGCGATTCCCTTCAGTGGTCATATGGGAATCAGCGCAACAGGACAGCGAATAGCTAGTCACTATTTCTGGCCAGGAATAACTGAAGATATCAAACGATATGTAAAATCCTGTCCAGAGTGCCAACGAGTAGCACCTAAACATTGGACTGCACCAGCAACTCTGGGGGAAATGCCCATAGTGGGAACACCCTTTGAGAGAGTTGCCGTGGATCTTGTGGGACCTCTCACCCGAACCAAGAGAAGGAACAGCTACATTCTGACTCTGGTGGACACTTGTTCTATGTGGGGAGAGGCAGTAGCCCTGTCATCGATTGATTCAAAACATGTGGCAGAGGCATTGCTCACAATTTTCACAAGGTTAGGCTTTCCCAATCAAATCTTGACTGATAATGGCTCTCAGTTCAAGGGGAAACTAACTGAAGAAGTTTTCAGGATCTTCCAGGCCAAACACTTCCATTGTAGTGTGTATCATCCCCAAGGGAACGGCCAAGTGGAAAGATTTAACGGCACATTGATGTCGATCCTGAGAAAGTTGGCACACGAAAAACCAGATACATGGGACCAGTACCTGCACGCCGCCCTCTTTGCTTATCGGGAGGTACCCCATAGTTCAACCGGTATGGCCCCGGCAACATTATTGTTTGGAAGGCCAATAAAAGGTCCACTTGAAGCTTTGTTAAGAACGTGGACTGATGAAAAGGCAGAGGAAAACATTACATCTTCATACCAATATGTGAATGAGCTGACCACTCGGTTAAAAACTGGCTGGAAACTTGCCAATGAAAATTTGAAACAAGCCAGGAAGAAACATGCTGCCTATTATAACAGGAAGGCGAAAGACAGAAATTTGGCTGTGGGAGAGAAGGTACTGCTTCTTTTGCCCGGGAGTCAGAATAAGTTACAAATTGGATGGCAGGGTCCATATACAGTTCTAGAGAAGGTGTCTAGAACAAATTATAAGATAGATAAGAAGGGGAAAGAAAAAATCTATCATGTGAATCTCCTGAAGAAATATTTGGAAAGAGAACATCAGGAAGAGACACACTTGTTGACCTTGTCCATCGCCATGGAGATGAAAAAGGAACCACTTTCATCATTTGAATATCCATTACACCCCTGTGAGACAGCAGCACAGGTGAAAATCAGTACACATTTAACGAAAACTCAGAAAGAGAGAGTGCAACAGGTTCTAAATAATCATGCAGAGGTGTTAACAGACCGACCAGGGCATACAAACCTATTGGAATATGATATGAAACTCATAGACTCCACACCTGTCTGTATGAAACCATATTCGATTCCGTTTGCTAAGGAAAAAGCTTTGAAGGAAGAGATAGACTATCTATTGAAGGAAGGAATTATTTCGCACAGTGAATCTTCGTATAGTTCCGGTGTTGTACTCTTAAGGAAGCCCTCTGGAGAACATAGACTCTGTATAGATTACAGGAGACTGAATGCTATTACAGAAGGACAGGTGGATCCATTGCCGGATACAAATCAGCTGTTTGCCAGGCTAAATAAAGCTAAATATTTCTCAAAAGTGGATCTG
The DNA here is from genome assembly GCA_024509875.1 of Oreohelix idahoensis. Lineage (NCBI taxonomy): Eukaryota > Metazoa > Mollusca > Gastropoda > Stylommatophora > Oreohelicidae > Oreohelix > Oreohelix idahoensis. Next base: position 201,064 of record JAMPIV010013084.1, read on the forward strand.
AGTAAAGGATACTATCAGATTCCAGTAAAGCCTGAGGTAGACCATACCTAGCTTTTAGTACCTCAGAAGGACACTATGAGTTTAATAGATTGCCATTTGGATTGAAGAATGCGCCTAGTGTCTTCTCTAGAATGATGAGAAAATTATTGGATCCTCTGAATAATCCCTGTATAACAAATTTTATGGATGATATCCTTATAGCAACAGAAACATTTGAGGAACACATTGACTCTCTGAACATGCTGTTTGATCGACTTAGGGAGGCAAATTTAACAGCCCGTCCAACCAAATGTTGCGTTGGATGTAAAGAATTGGAATTTTTGGGACACACAGTTTATCAGGGAAACATGACCCCTGACCCAAAGAACTTAGAGAAACTACAGAAAGCCCCGAGACCACAAACCAAGAAGGACGTGAGATCCTTTGTCTCATTATGTGGTTTCTACCAGAAGTATATCAAAAACTTTAATTCCATATGTGCACCTTTAACGGAATTGACACGTAAAGGACTTCCAGATCGCATTACATGGACACCACAATGTGAAATGACTTACCAAGAATTGAAGGAAAAGCTCACAAGTAAACCCATTTTGAAATTACCTGACTTAAGTCAAGAATTCATAGTAAGGACGGATGCAAGTAATATTGGGTTAGGTGCAACTTTACTACAGAAATCAGATGCATTGGATGGGGAATTAAGCCCAGTGGCATATGCTAGCAGAAAGTTGAATAAAGCTGAAATCAACTACTCAACTAGCGAAAAAGAATGTCATGCAGTAATATGGGCAATAAAGAAATTCAATATTTATCTATATGGGAAGGCATTTAAGTTGCAAACTGACCACAAACCTTTATCGTTTTTAGCACAGGCTAAGCATGAGAACTCTAGGTTACTCCGATGGTCTTTGCTTCTGGCTCCATATAATTTTAGCATTGAATATATATCTGGAAAAACCAATCTGGGAGCGGATTTTTTAAGCCGCCATCCGTGTGATGAGAATCACCGTAAACCCAGAAATAATAATAAATTTCTCTATGTGTATATAGAATAAAGGACTGACATATAATGTCTGTTTTAAGAGGGGAGGTGTCATGAAATATTCTAATCCACATATATAAATTATTAGGTAAATATGAAGCCTAACAAATAAAATTAATAAAGAGAAGAGCAATGGTAAAATAACAGTGCTGTCACAAAGAATGTACTCGAAATCCCCCTTGTTTTCTGCTTCGTCTGCAAATTGTAACGCTTTCACGTTGATATAAAAGCTTACTGTATTATTACCCGCCTTCTTCAATGAAACGTGTGCTGCATTTCTAAGAAAAACATTGAGACGTACTGCGTAATGACCTAAATTAATCCTAACATTAATTATATTACGTTACCAAAACGAACGAACAGAGGGACAAAAGGATAGCGAGAAGGGAGAGGCAGAAAGCCGAACATTAAACACGCGTCGCGCGATACACAATTACTACTATCACGCGTGTTAGGCTACAAGCACTAACTTTTTTTCAGACGGACAGTGATAAAATACACTACCCTTTCCCAGAGTTAGGTTTATAAATCATAACAAACTCTTATTAGAAAAGACAACATTAGATGGGTTTACGTTTGAACACATAACAGTACCCAGACAGCACATCTTCGAAACAGGAGGTAGAAAATACATATTTTGAACGCAGCCACGTAGCTCTTTTAAAGTGGGAAAATTGGGTTCCTTAGGGCTTGCTGACAAATAATATGTAAAACGTTACGCCAATAGTCCAGGAATTAATAAATTATACCCAAAATAAAATAGTGAGGCTGCCTGACAGCATGAAATCATTTCTGCTCATAAGATTTTTTTTTAACGTGTTTGAAAAAAATTTACGTTACAGAAATAGCCTACCATGTAAACTTCAAATTGATTGGAGCGCAACAAATGAAAGCCTAACCACGATTGGTCGGGCTATAAATACTATCTTGGTTGTTAGGGGAGACGGGAAAAGATAACATTTTTTCAAACACTTGTCGAAACGTGGCTCATTGGCCAGTCTCGCTGATATACACACTTGGGAGCGTTAGTTCGAAACCACTTGTTTAAATACACTTGATAAAGCATCAGTGCGTTGAAGCCAGCTTATATTTGGCTCAATAAAAGCCTGGAAGATAAGCAGATGGAAATTTGTGCCAGTTTGTGCCAGAATTCATTGCTAATCAACGTATCTGTGTTTATTTCCATGAAATTGTGGTAAGCTTGAACCATTCAGTATCTTTTAATGAAAATTGAATGTAAATTGTTAATTTATGCCTGTATATATATGTGTAGTTCAGTGGCAAACGTGAGGTAAAGCCTGTAATGCTCCAGCTTGAACAGAGGGTGTCGGAGAGAAGTAAAACGGCATGGAATGGCCAAATAGTACACTGACACCTGGATGATTGACTAGAAAGAAATAATGCTGGAAGTGCAGAGGCGTAGTAACCATTAAGAAGGGTAATACTGGAATAAAGTATTTCAGATGAAGCTGACTGTTGGCCTAACGCTCTGAACGCAATGTTTGTGATGTATTGTGATCAGTGTAAAAAAGAAAATATAAATTAGTTATGAAGTAGAAGGTACATCCTTCTTGATTTCAGGGACAGTGGTCTTGATGGTACTGAGCAGCATCTGGTCAGAGATTTGCTGAATCCAGAGTCGGACAGCATACTCCTTGGTCTTTTTAGCTATCAGTGAGGTGTCTCCTGAGCCCAGAGGAGAATTCGAGCAGAGGAGTCCTTTCCTGCCGCCATCACTCAAGATAAGCAGAGTTGGCCAGCTGAGCTCAACATTATGTCCCCTCATCTTGAACTGACTTTTTAAAATTAACATTAAGAGGGGAATTTACTTGTCTTAAAATCAGGAACTGTGAACATCTCCAATACTAGTCCCTAAAGACAAACTATTGAAGTCATGATGACAAATACCAACAGAGCTTGAACAAAACAAAACCAGTATTACCTCATTTTACTACTACACAACTGACACACATAGAACATTTGTACTAATATATGTCACTACAATATTCATATTAAATACATTCTGTACATAACTTGTAATTTAAATTGATTGTGATTCCTGGTTCCCTTGTAGTTGAATCAGGACACATATTCATTCATGCCAGTAATGAATACATATTGTTATTCGAAAGTTTATCAGTGACTCTTTTAAGATATCTTTGTAGAGTAGTATATGTATGTGAGTGTCACAGTGTTGTCAAGAGTAGTGGATTAAATTAAATTGTTTACATGTCTGTTGTTGTGACTTACACTTCACCATACTCATACCCTAGACACATAACGTAGCATCACACTATTCCAGAATAATTCTGACTGAGATATATAGATATGTGGTAGCAAGTAAGGTTATCTATAATACACTACTCTTAATAGATATAGATACCTTCACAGCTGATCTCAGTCAGTACACTAAGTTCCCTATAAGTATTTATAACTTCCCACTTCACCACAAGCCCCATTAAGGACAGGAGTTGAAAATTGTCTGTCAACGTAAAAGAAGACATGGACAGAACATTTTGAGGACAACAGATCAGCTCAACAAATTCCTCCAAACATCCAGCCAGCCAGTGCCAGATTAAGGCCAACTGATGCCCTAAGCACAGCCCAATAATATCTTCTCCCCCCCGCCCTTCCATTCTTTAACTTACAAGACATTGAGACTGAATAAGTTCTTAAGGTGAAATAAGAGATTGGGGTCTGAAAATACAGAAGCAAAAATTTAAAAAGTCACACAAAAATATGGATCATATATATATATATATATATATAAATATATATATATATATATATATATATATATATATATATATATATATATATATATATATATATATATATATATTTATAATGATTAGAAAAACCCTTACATTCATGCAGAAAAACGTCGGTAAGACAGTCAGACATACTGTGACGAGAGGTTTTTGATTATATAGTTGATAGTAGAAGATATCCAGGTGTATCAGATGATACCAGGATAGAATGCCAGTCAAGAGTTCTGGTCTTAAAACTAATACCCCAGTCTTAGAAGTAAGTACTGGTGTATAGTTGTCATAGGAATAGTCAGACTGAAAATCACTGGTCCAGATGGTAAAAAGTAAGACCAGGATTTAAGGTGTCTCCTCCCCACAACTATCCTATGATACATTAATGCTATGGGATAAATGAAATTAATAAGAACTTTAAACACAATGGTAAAAAGTAAACAAGTCCTCAGGTACAATTAATGAATTATTTAATATTTATAATAATTTTCTTTTTCTGCTGTTTGGAAAAGAGTAATAAAAATATTCACAAAATATACACAAAATTAATGTTATCTCTTATCTATGGTAATTGAAGGAATGTACTTTCCTCTTTGAAAAAATAGTGTTGCAAAATAAGTCAATAGACACTTTAATCAGTAGTACTGTCCTTTTCAATTCAGGATTTGGATTACTATTCTCTTGGCTAGTAAAGTTAAAAACACTTGCTTTACTATTCTAGTATTACTGTTCTTTAAGTCTTTTGACTTTTAACACAAGATTGTCATCATCTGACGTGATACTTGAAATACATATGATAGCTGTTTTAGCTGGTGTTTCATATAAGCTTCTGTCAGTTCCTTTGTAGAACACTTATCTTGGTTCCTGGATACTGATGACACTATACTGTCACTGGAGGTTATCATTCTTGGCAGACCCAACAGTAGGGGTACCAAGAATCAGCTTTAGTTCACACATTATGTTCCTTCACTTATGTGGGATTACCACTGATGAACGTACACAGGCTTCTGATACTTGACAGTATGGATCGAATTGTAAAATGAACCTGAAACAACATATCGGTCTTGGCTAGTATCTGGCTAGATTCATAGGTGACTAACACAGATGTCAGACCAGTCAGTCATCAGATGTCGAGGTTATAAAATCATAGTAAGCAAGGACATCATTTCAGAAATACAGTACAATATTAAACATTTCTATTAGTTATAAGTACTAACAATCATCTGGTTTTATCCACTCCTGTACATCCTTAAATATTTTACAGCTTGATCCTTCCGAATATTAATCACAGGCCTTATATTTTTCCTGAATATGCTTGATCCTTCACATCAGGTACAAATTGAAATAAACTGATGCAATTCCTAGCATCTACACACAAATAATATACATCATATATTAACCTGCAATAAATAAAGATATACATGATAGTTTTTATAATTCAGCTTACCCTCAAACTTCATAAATCACACTGGACATTAATGGCTTGGCAGGCTGCACACAACTGTAAATGGCAAAGGTGTATTGGCAAACTCTGTCCTGCATCCAGTCTGTTTCAAAAAATTTGTCAGTGTCCCTTTTTCAAATTGCGCTCCCCCTTTTTATTGGCCACAGCGCTCCACTGTCCATCCAAATTCCGCCCATTTAGATCTCGTTAGAACCGGACAGTCCGAAGGTACTATTCCATCTAACTTTCTTATTCGTCCAACCATTTAACCATTTTCCTATATCGCTCGAAAGTGTGTAGTGACCCTATCAACTTACAATTTTATACATTCACTTTACAATATCTTCCGTTCCAAAACCATTCCAGCCATAATACATGTATGTGAATATAGAGTCAAACTTCCAGAATCGAAACATATAAGTCTTTCCACTATTCGCCCATCCTGGTCGTTATACTATCATTCAGAAATTAGAACTAAAACACAGATCAACAAGGTGGCCATATTGTATGCATTGTGACCCTCTTCTCTCGCCGTTCTGTGATTGCGTGCTATTTTTAGAGACACCGTCACATTGCAGTAATCGATTCTACAACTGTAATGGAGAAAAATTATGCCTCACATACTGAACTCTAGGTCTGTGACCTTCAAAAGTTTAAACTTTAGTCACTCACTAAACCACAGAAAACGGTTTTTTAACAATTCAGATTAAAGTTGAACACGGCAGATAAGGACAGTTACAAAAAAATTGATTAAAGCCGAATGTGACAGTGGAAGAGTTGAGAGTTAAGTGCATGATAGCAAGGGGAAAAAACTATGTGGTGCCCCCTTCCCTTGGTGCCCTAAGTACGTGCTTATTTTGCTTAATGGTTAATCCAGCACTGCAGCCAACAAATGAGCAGCTACAAGTCAACTACGAATGAGCAGATAATGAAGAAATAAAGAAAACTTTAAGCTTCTAAAAGTTGAAAAAGCTTCTGGTTCAGATGGCATACCGACAGAGGCCATTAAAGCAGATATTGACACTGCTACATAGATGTTATACAAATTACTTAGTAAAGTCTGGGTGAGGAAAGAAATACCAGCAGAATGGAAGGAAGGATATATGGTCAAATTGCCTAAGAAGGGAGATTACAAGAGTGCACAAATCACAGAGGAATAATGTTACTATCAGTGTCAGGGAAGATATTGAACAGGATCATCCTGGAGGGAATAAAATGGTCCATAGACCAGTTGTCTAAACTGAGAGATAAACAAGCAGGACTTCAACAAAACAGATCCTCTACAAACCAGATAAAAAAATTGCAAAAAATAGCTTAACTAAGTTTGGAACTGAACTCACCTCTTTACATTAGTGACAATATATACATATGTCTTACATACACATGGCTTAATCACAATACACACACATGTTTACTGTGACTAACTTACATTTATGTGTGTGCGACTAAGCCAAAATGTATATGTCTTGTGGCCAAGCAGTATGTATCTGTCTTGTGACTAAGCTATATTTATGTGTGTTGTGACTAAGCTACATCTATTTATGTGTGTCTAAACTACATTTATGTATGTTGTGACTAAGCTATATTTATGTATGTTGGGACTAAGCTAAATTTATGCATGTTGTGACTAAGCTACATTTATGCATGTTGTGACTAAGCTACATTTATGTGTTGTGACTAAGCTACACTTATGTGTGTTGTGACTAAGCTACATTTATATGTGTTGTGACTAAGCTACAGTTATGTATGTTGTGGCTAAGCTACATTTATGTGTGTTGTAACTTACTTACTTACTTACCGTGAGGTGTAGAGGTTTGGAAGAGAGAGCGCCAGACCATTCTATCAGCTGTCTTCTTCCTGGCCTGGTTCCATTCTAGTCCTCGGTCCTTCAAAGATTGTCTAATGTTGTCCTCCCAGCGAACTCTGGGTCGTCCTGGAGGTCTGGATCCCTGGCTCTTTGTTTCCCATGCTTGTCGTGGTAGCCGATCTTCTCCCATTCTGTAGACATGGCCAAACCATCTTAGTTGGGACTGTTCTATTTGGGTCTGCAGCGGATGGGATTTCAGGCCTTGACGTATCGTCTGGTTGCGGACCATGTCTCTTCTTGTTACTTCAACCACTTTCCTCAGATACCTCATTTCTGAGGTTTGGATCTGGCTTTTGTGGGTTGTAGTCATTGCCCACGACTCGCATCCATATGTCAAAACTGGGACATAGGTGGAGCGGTATACAGCCATCTTCGTTTCCTTACCAACCTCTTTCTTGCTGAGGAATCCACGATTTATGGCCTGAAAAAGTCTCCCAGCCGCTGCTTTTCGAGTGGCCAACTCTTCTTTGATGCCTCCCTTTCGGTCTATAATAGCTCCGAGATATTTAAAGTGGTCGACCTGCTCCAGGACCTGTTCTCCCAACTTAATCTGATGTTTTCTTTCTTCTCGTGATATCACCATGGATTTTGTTTTAGAGCTGCTTATGACCATCCCTCTCTTCTCCAGCTCTTCCTTCCAGACTTGCAGGTTGGATTGGAGATGTGCCTCTGATTTAGCAATCAGGGCAACATCATCAGCAAATGCCAGCTCCGAAATATAGACCTGTCTCATCTTCCAGTACCCCACTGAATACTTTCTTGTTCTCTCCTTACATGCCTTGATGACATCGTCCATGAGGAGTATGAAAAGACAAGGTGACAGGACACCACCCCGTCCCACACCAGCGGCGGTCCCGAACTCCCCTGACCCATGGTCCGCCGTCCTCACACAATTTCCGCAAGACTTGCAGAAGCTCTGTACAGCATGAACCAGAGGTGCTGGAATATTCCCCCCCGCCAAACAGTCCCAAAGCCCGCCCCAGTGGACCCTGCCAAACGCCCCCTCCAGATCCATGAAACAAAGATGGATCTCACTCTTATACTCAAGGGCCTTTTCACTCAACTGTCTGAGTGTGAAGATTAGGTCCTGAGCACTTCGGCTTGCTCGGAATCCGCTCTGGACCTCATCCAATTGTGGCCCAGCCAGGCGTCGGAGTCTCTGCTCCAGGATTCCAGAGCAGATTTCACCAGGGACACTGAGAAGGGACATGCCTCCATGGTTTCCACATTGTCGACCGTCACCCTTTTCGAAAACTGGTGCCATGATGGCAATCTCCCAATCCCCCGGCATGGTCCCGTTGCACCACGCTGCCCGCAGGACCCTTAAGAGTAATAGGTCGCCTGATGCTCCCATGCACCCAACCACCCCCGGTGTTACACCATCATGCCCCGCTGCCCCTCCCATCTCGACCCTCTCCAGCGCTGCCCTCAGCCCCTCCATCCCCATGTCATCCCCACCATCATTGGCCCTCTCCCCCGTGCCAGTGGCCATCATCTCCGTTGCTCCACCATGCTCACCACCCAGGAGCCCCGAGAAACACTCTTTCCATCTTTCCATCACTTCCCCCGGGGCAGCAAGCAACCCGCCCCGCCTGTCCTTTATAAACCTGAGAGGGCACTGCCTCTCCCCCCCCCCATGTTCCCTAGGGTCCCACAGAACAACCTCTGGTTTTCCCGTGCATCCCTCTCCAGCCCTTCCCCAAACTCCTCCCAGGACCTCTGTCCCGCCGCCAGCACCCTGTTTCCCGCCCCCGCTCCGAGTATCACACACTCTCCACATTTTTCCACCTGTCCTGTTGTGTCCCCAGCTCCCAAGTATTGCCTCCATGCCATCCTCCTCCCCCCCCCATTCTCCCCCTGACTTCCTCTGTCCACCAAGGCGCCCCCCTTCTCCAGTTCCCAAGTCGGACCTCACCGCATGCCCCCGCAGCAGCTGTCTTTATGATATCCTTGAATTTATTCCAGAGGGTTTCCAAGTCATCAGGTCGTTCTTCTGTGTTGCTCACTGCTGTAGCAATAAGCCCCTGACATCTGGTCTCAACCTCTGGCTCTCTCAGCCTGCAGGTCCCAATGCTCACTTCTCCTGCTCGTTTACTTGGCCTCCCGCGTGATGTTGGGCAGCCCCCAGGCCGAGCAACTCTTTCAGTTGTTCGTTTGATTGTTAGCAGGTAGTGATCACTTCCAATCTCTGGCCCCCTCCAGACTCTTGCATCTCGGACATATCTGAATGAGCTTCTCCGAACAATGGCACAGTCGATCACTGACCCCTCATTCTTGGTTGGTTCACATCTAGTGTATGCATGTATGCGCCTATGGGGGAACCTTGTGTCCGCAATGATGTTGTAACTAAGTTATACATATATGTACTGTGACTAAGTTACACGTGTGTGTATTGTGACTACCATGTATACTCGAGTATAAGGTGATCCAACTGTAAGCCGACCCCTAAACGTTAGGACTTAAAAATCGTCCAAGATGAAAGCGTTTATGAGTTGAATGAGTTTGTTTGGTCGATTCCAAATTTCCACATTACATTAGGATTTATTTGGCTTTCTGCAATTTTTTTTTCACTTTCACTTCAACCCTTTCCCGTTTAAAACGCTTGAAATCACGGTTAAGGCATACTCCAGTTGAAACTTGTGGACTTAATAGGAGTTCAAACATGTATTAAGATATTTTGATAAATACATTTAATGAAGCAGCAAGTTTATATCTGAAGGGAACCAGTGTGCGGTGGTTAGGGTTGTGGGTACGTTCTTTAAGGTCCAAAAAGGGAAAAAAATTTCTCGAGTGTATACGGTAGGTTACATATTTGTATATTGTGATTAAGCTACATGTATGTGTATTGTGTCTAAGCTTTATGTATATGTATTGCTACTTAAGCAGTGTCCATTGTGAATAACCTACATTTATGTGTTTTGTGACTAAGCTTTGTCCAGTGTGACTAACCTATATTTATGTGTATTGTGTCTAAGCCAAAATGTATGTGTTTTGTGACTAAGCTGCATGTATGTGCATTGCAACTAAGCTATGTCTACTGTGATTAAGCTATGTCTACTGTGACTAAGCTACATATACATTGTGACTAAGCTACGCATTGTGACTAAGCTACATGTATGTGAATTGTGACTAAGCTACATGTATATGTATTGTGACTAAGCTAACAGGAATATATATTGTGACTAAGTTTCATGTATGTTTATTTTGACTAAACTACATATATGTGTATTATCAACTAGCTACACGTGTGCGTGTCCTAACAAAGCTACATTTATAGGTATAGTGACTAAACTGTATGTATTGTGACCAAGATATGTGTCTTGTGACTAAGCTATGTGTCTTATGACTAGACAATGTGTACTTTGACTAAGCTATGTGAATTGTGACTAAGCTATGTGTATTGTACCTAAACTATGTGTAATGTGAGTAAGCTATGTATATTGTGACAAAACAGTGTGTATTGTGACTAAACAATGTGTATTGTACCTAAGCTATGTGTATAGTGACTATGATATGTGTATAGTGACTCAGCTATGTGTATTCTGACTAAGCTATGTGTATTGTACCTAAATTATATGTATTGTGACTAAGCTATGAGTATTGTGCCTAAACTATGTGTATTGTGACTAAGTTATGGGTATTATACCTAAGCTATGTGTATTGTGACTAAGCTATGTGTATTTTGACTAATCAATGTGTATTGAGACTAAACAATATGTATTGTACCTAAGCAATGTGTATTGTGACTAAGCTGTGTGTAAAGTGTCTAAAATATGTGTATTGTGACTAAGCTATGTGTATTGTGACTAAGCTATATGTATTGTGACTAAACTTTGTGTATTGTGACTAAGCTATGTGTATAATGGCTAAACTATGTGTATAGTGACTAAGCTATGTGTATTATAACTAAGCTAGGTCTATGTGTATAGTAACTAAGTTATGTGTATTGTGACTAAACTATGTGTATTATACCTAAGCTATATGTATTGTGACTAAACTATGTGTATTATACCTAAGCCGTATGTATTGTGACTAAACTATGTGTACTGTGACTAAGCTATGTGTATTGTGACTAAGCTATGTGTATTGTGACTAAACTCTGTCCATTGCACCTAAACTATGTGTATTGTGATTAAGCTATGTGTACTGTGACTAAACTACGTGTATTGTACCTAAGCTACGCATATGTGACTAAGCTACATGTATTGTTACAAAGCTATATGTATGTGACTTAGCTACATGTAAGTGACTAGGCTACATGTAAGTGACTAAGCTACATGTATTGTTACAAAGCTACATGTATGTGACTAAGCAACACATGTGACTAAGCTACATTTATTGTTACAAAGCTACGTGTATGTGACTAAGCTACACATATGTGACTAAGCTACATTTATTGTTACAAAGCTATGTGTATGTGACTAAGCTACACATATGTGACAAAACTACATATATGTGACTAAGCTACATGTATGTGACTAAGCTACATGTATGTGACTAAAGAAAACTAAGCTTCTAAAAGTTGAAAAAGCTTCTGGCCCAGATGGCATACCGACAGAGGCCATCAAAGCAGATACTGACACTGCTACATAGATGTTATACAAATTACTTAGTAAAGTCTGGGTGAGGAAAGAAATACCAGCAGAATGGAAGGAAGGATATATGGTCAAATTGCCTAAGAAGGGAGATTACAAGAGTGCACAAATCACAGAGGAATAATGTTACTATCAGTGTCAGGGAAGATACTGAACAGGATCATCCTGGAGGGAATAAAATGGTCCATAGACTAGTTGTCTAAACTGAGAGATAAACAAGCAGGGCTTCAACAAAACAGATCCTCTACAAACCAGATTAAAAAATTGCCAAAAAATAGCTTAACAAAGTTTGGAACTGAACTCACCTCTTTACATTAGTGACAATATATACATGCGTCTTAGTCATAGTATAGATACATGTGGCTTAATCACAATACACACACATGTAGCTTAGTCATAATACATACACATGCGGCTACTATGTGTATTGTGACTAAGCTATGTGTACTGTGACTAAGCTATGTATATTGTGACAAAACAGTGTGTAATGTGACTAAACAATGTGTATTGTACCTAAGCTATGTGTATAGTGACTAAGATATGTGTATTCTGACTAAGCTATGTGTATTGTACCTAAACTATGTGTATTGTGGCATGTTACTAAGCTAGATGTATGTGAATAAGCTACAATTTATGTGACTAAGCTACAATGTATGTGACTAAGCTAGATGTATGTACTAAGCTACAATGTATGTGACAAATATAGATGTATGTGACTAAGCTACAATGTATGTGACTAAGCTACATGTATGTGACTAAGCTAGATGTATGGGACTAAGCTACAATGTATGTGCCTAAGATCGATGTATTTGACTAAGATACAATGTATGGGACTAAGCTACATGTATGTGACTAAGCTAGATGTACGTGACTAGGTTACATGTATGTGACTAGGTTACATGTATGTGACTAAGCTACATGTGACTAAGCTACTTGTATGTGACTAGGCTACATGTATGTGACTAAGCTACATGTATGTGACTAAGCTACATGTATGTGACTAAGCAACATGTATGTGACTAAGCTACATGTATATGACTAAGCTACATGTATGTGACTAAGCTAGATGTATGTGTAAAATTACAGAATACTCATGCTAATTGTGCTCTCCAGGCCTCTCAATTGTGCAGACTTGTGTCACCCCGCAGGAGCCTGGATGATGATAAGCGTGTGCAGTTTAAACGACGGCGTGGATGTAAGTATCTTAAACAACCATGTGAGTGTGTGGCTGCCAGTGTGTGACAGGGACCCAGATGGGGAGCAGGCGCCGTTTAGTTCCCAGTGATCCCTGAGGAGAATAAGCAAGAATAAAACTACTACACTGCCAAGCTTGTCATAGAAGGGGAGGTTATGCTTGGGGTTAACAAACTTTTCATGTCAAACGTATTGCTCCAGAAAACATGGCTGCAAGACTTTGTGCTATGGCATAGGATCTCACAAGCAGGCGATCGGCAGTAGTGGACCATGCTTCATAAGGAGGCGATCTGCAGTAGTGGTTCATGCTTCATAAGGAGGCGATCGGCAGTAGTGGTTCATGCTTCATAAGGAGGCGATCGGCAGTAGTGGTTCATGCTTCATAAGGAGTGAAACAAATGAGGTGATGGTGATGATGATGTTTTGTGACTAAAAGATGATGATGTGTTGTGAGCAAAGAATTGTAACGCTGTAACCTACCAAGCATGTCATAAAAGATAACTAAGGAGTGTTGGGCATCTGCACCGTCTTGTAGAAACTTTAAGGCTCAAAAATGTCAGTAGGTAATGGCAGAACAACCAAACATGATGTGTAACTTGGTTTGTTTGGTTTAACCATTTGTCTTCAATATATATTGAGAAAACCAATGGATAGCATTACATAGCAGTTCTTGGTCTGGGATGCCCAGGGTAAGAGAAATAGAGGCAGACCAAAAAACATGTGGAGAAGAGAACTGGAGACAGACATGTAAGGGGTAAAAAAAGACATTGATTGGATGGTACAGGACAACAAGGCTTGGAATGTGTTTGTTGTTGAAGGTCTGGGCTTCTCATGGACCTGATAGGTAATAATGAGTTTTCATACATGGTAATAATGGTTTATTTTAGTTCCATTATTACCATGTACTAAAATAACTCATTATTACCATGTAAGAAAATCAACCATAATTACCATGTACTAAAATAACTCATTATTACCATGTAAGAAAATCAACCATAATTACCATGTACTAAAATAAACCATTATTACCATGTACTAAAATAAACCATTATTACTATGTACTAAAATAAACCATTATTACCATGTACTAACACTGGCTTCCTAGCTCAGTGGTGTATGGTTCGATCCCCAGATGAGGTGGGATTTTTTAAACCGCAAACGGCTCCTGGGTCGACCCAGCCCCAACTGGGAACCAGAGCAACTCTGGGAAGGTTAAGGCGGCCTGCGTGATGTTGACCACGTCACCCCTAGTGTGCCGATGGTCAAGAAAATATGGGCCTAACACCATATTCCCAATATGCCTCAATGGGCGTGTAACGGGATCCTTTACCTTTTTTACCATATACTAAAATAAACCATTATTACCATGCAAGAAAATAAACCATTATTACCGTGTACTAAAATAAACCATTATTACCATGCAAGAAAATAAACCATTATTACCGTGTACTAAAATAAACCATTATTAGCATGCAAGAAAATAAACCATTATTACCATGTACTGAAATAAATCATTATTACCATGTACTAAAATAAACCATTATTACCATGTACTAAAATAAACCATTATTACCATGCAAGAGGGGAGCCGCGCTAGCGTAGTGGTTACAACACCGCTCTGGCGACCGGGTGATACAGGATCAAACCCGGGCGACGGCATTTGAGGATTTTTCGTCGACCGGGATTTGGACTGGATTAACTCGAGACCTGGCGAGGACATTTGAAGGAGTGTCGTCGACCAGGGACTGGCGGCTCCTGAGCCGACCCAGCTGCAATGGGTACCTCCGAAATCGGCGAGTATTTGCCTGAATGGCGAGGGACACCTGTCTCTGTACAAGAAATAAAGGGATACTCACGTAAAATCAATGTCAGGTTAGACATAAAATAATAACCTGAGATTTCGCCTCGAGTATTAGCGGGCGAACGCAAAAAAAAAAAAAAAAAAAAAAAAAAAAAAAAAAAAAAAAAAAAAAAAAAAAAAACCATGCAAGAAAATAAACCATTATTACCATGTATTAAAATAAACCATTATTACCAAGTACTGAAATAAACCATTATTACCATGCAAAAAAATAAACCATTATTACCACGTACTAAAATAAACCATTATTACTTACTTACTTAGTCGTTCCCCTTCTACCGTGAGGTGTAGAGGTTTGGAAGAGAGAGCGCCAGACCATTCTATCAGCTGTCTTCTTCCTGGCCTGGTTCCATTCTAGTCCTCGGCCCTTCAAAGATTGTCTAATGTTGTCCTCCCAGCGGACTCTGGGTCGTCCTGGAGGTCTGGATCCCTGGCTCTTTGTTTCCCATGCTTGTCGTGGTAGCCGATCTTCTCCCATTCTGCAGACATGGCCAAACCATCTTAGTTGGGACTGTTCTGTTTGGGTCTGCAGCGGATGGGATTTTAGGCCTTGACGGATCGTCTGGTTGCGGACCATGTCTCTTCTTGTTACTTCAACCACTTTCCTCAGATACCTCATTTCTGAGTTTGGATCTGGCTTTTGTGGGTTGTAGTCATTGCCCACGACTCGCATCCATATGTCAAGACTGGGACATAGGTGGAGCGGTATACAGCCATCTTCGTTTTCTTACCAACCTCTTTCTTGCTGAGGAATCCACGATTTATGGCCTGAAAAAGTCTCCCAGCCGCTGCTTTTCGAGTGGCCAACTCTTCTTTGATGCCTCCCTTTCGGTCTATAATAGCTCCGAGATATTTAAAGTGGTCGACCTGCTCCAGGACCTGTTCTCCCAACTTAATCTGATGTTTTCTTTCTTCTCGTGATATCACCATGGATTTTGTTTTAGAGCTGCTTATGACCATCCCTCTCTTCTCCAGCTCTTCCTTCCAGACTTGCAGGTTGGATTGGAGATGTGCCTCTGATTTAGCAATCAGGGCAACATCATCAGCAAATGCCAGCTCCGAAATATAGACCTGTCTCATCTTCCAGTACCCCACTGAATACTTTCTTGTTCTCTCCTTACATGCCTTGATGACATCGTCCATAAGGAGTATGAAGAGGTAAGGTGATAGGATATCACCTTGTCTTACACCAGTGGTGGTCCTGAACTCTTCTGACTTATGGTTTGCTGTCCTCACATAATTTCTGCAAGACTTGTAGAAGCTCTGTATAGCATGAATCAGAGGTGCTGGAATATTCTTCCTTGCCAAACAGTCCCAAAGTTTGCTCCAGGGGACCCTGTCAAACGCCTTTTCCAGATCTATGAAACAAAGATGGATCTCACTCTTATACTCAAGGGTCTTTTCACTCAGCTGTCTGAGTGTGAAGATTAGGTCTTGAGTACTTCGGTTTGCTCGGAATCCGCACTGGACCTCATCCAATTGTGGCTCAGCTAGGTGTCGGAGTCTCTGCTCTAGGATTCTAGAGTAGATTTTACCAGGGACACTGAGAAGGGATATGCCTCTATGGTTTCCACATTGTCGATTGTCACCCTTTTTGAAAATTGGTGTTATGATGGCAATCTCCCAATCCTTTGGTATGGTCTTGTTGCACCATGCTGCCTGTAGGACCTTTAAGAGTAATAGGTCACCTGATGCTCCCATGTACTTAACCATTTCTGGTGTTATACCATCATGCCCTGCTGCTTTGCCCATCTTGATTTTCTCTAGTGCTGCCCTCAGTTCTTCCATCTTTATGTCATCTTCACCATCATTGGTTTTCTCTTCTGTGCTAGTGGTTATCATTTCTGATGCTTCATCATTGTCGTAGATTTTGGATAGGAGTATTAAGACTAGGGTTGGTCCCTTCTGAATAGCTTGAAATGAGTGAGAGTCCCAGTGTGAATTTGAAAAAATGAAAATAGATTCCACGAGTGGTGAGATGATAGACTGTGGTATAGAGGCTGTCGCTGAAAGCGAAAAAGAATTTTTCTCCCTCTCACCTATCCTCTACGACGGTTTTTACAGAGTCCGACAGTCTAAACCACATATATATTACATATAATTCTATCTACTCACGGGCACGCACATACACGTGACGACAGTTAAACACACAGACGTGGAAAATCTATAACAATGATTATATATATAATTGGGATCGAGCTGACCAACGCACTGATTTTGTCCAAGAGAGATTTTTATTATTATCATCAAAAAAAAAATCTCTCACAACACCAAAAATTTCATCGAGGAAAAACATATACAAATAGTCACAAAATTCAAGAAAATGCTACAATGATGATAGCCCGTTAGATCTTACTCTAGGTTTAGCCCACAGCCCCGTTAAGAGAACAGATGATGGCCCAAAGAGTTATAGATACGTAGGGTTTAGTCTAAGAGATTTCTTTCTTTCTCGTCAATATATGAACAGAGTTGGATAAATCTGATTTAACCTAAGAAAAACAGAAACTCTAGCATTATTGTAACAAATTCTGCAGGTAAAAAAAATTTAAGACAGCAAATGTGTGACGATAATACACCGGTAAAATAACACTCAGACCTGTGTACTCTCATTCATCCAGCCATGGCCTATCTTACACATGTATACTCACAACTTTGCTCTCTGCCTCTGGGAACATACTAATTCTAGGACCTTCACACAGACCCGAAGATGCAGTCCTTGACCAAGAAATCCCCAGTTCCAAAAGACGTACTAAACTCTCAGGGAACGATTCCTTGGGGGTTCTAATTTTTCGAATGTCTGATTAAGTCACATAAAATTTTGTCCAGGCACGAAAGTTAGCAGAGCACAATGTCATTTGCTTTGGATTCTAGAATTAAGGAATGTCAGATCGGTGTCTACTTCCAGGAAGGTACTATATTTTGTCACCACAGTACTAGTCACAATCTCTTGCGGAATGTTAATCTTGTAATATTCTCGCCGCCAGGCAGCATGTACATTTAAATTTGTGGAGCAATATGACCTGGCTCAAAAGCCCAATATATATATTTCTAGTCTTTAGAAACCGTTAGTGGGGTTGCTATTACTGTCTCTCTCTGATGGCTTATGCACTGTCAGACCCGTGTTACTTGAAACAAAGAAACCCACGTGGTTAAAGATAGGAAATGTCTATGCTTCTCACAAATATGTCTCTCAGGTTACTAAACGCTGGCAAGTTGGGTACCACCGTTTCACTATATAAAAGAAAGAACACATATCAAATAATTTACATATATGTACTCAATATAACTTACATTTAAAACAGCAAGCCTACAGCTTGACTTATTATTTAAATTTCCCGTAAAGTAAGTTATAAAATCAATCATCATGAATTCAGGAATATCTGCGTATTCCGTCACTATTCACTGATGTCGCATCTAGCATTTATAAGTTTGATATAAAATATTTTCGACTGAGTATTTAGCAGTTAAATTAACTTCATTATAGCTACATTATTGTTTAGTAAGCTAAGATATAATTTATTATGTATTTCCACTGCAACTCGACGATTAGAGAAATAACAAACTATCAAAATATTCACTCTGCACACAGAACTAGTTTAAAATGGAATCGGCGATTTTAACACTAAATCACTTCACAAAACTAGATATCTATTATATATATAATATTAATATACCTCAACCACAGAATTACTAAGAACGTTAAACCACTTCGACCAAACTAAGGCCATCTCTATTTACAGAGATTATTTAGAAATCGAACGAAGGTTGTTCTAGTCTAACTGCAAAGTTACTGAGTCAAATGAAATAGTTTCAAACGTGGGTTAATATTTTAAACCAGACAAAGGATGAACTATTATTTCGTAGAACGAAATGCTCTCCCCTTTCCGGCTTAAACGATACGTTTCACACCTAACATGTCGTAACTGCCACCACTGACCAAGATGTACGCGTGTCAGTTTCAAATCTCAGACAACCTGTCTCCAATGCAGGGCAGTTTTCACACTACAGCTGACCATGGCCCACAGTGAGCGCCGTGTCAGTTTGGTGATTTTTTAGACAAATGTCTGAATACTGACCGGTGCAGATGTAAAGTATCACACCTCACCGGGACTTATGCCGAGAAGAAGCTCGCGCGCTCGGTGAGAATGTAGACTATTGTCTACGTCCTATGTTCAGCGAACCGACTTATCACGCCTTCTGACGCCCTGCAGCCCTGACATCTACGTAATATCGTCCTAGCGCGATTCTCAGTTTTGAGAAAGAAACAGGTAAAGTTTAAAAATACTGAAGAAAATATTTTTCGCAACCGAGTGATGCGAAAAATACTGGAAAAACAAGTATGGAAAGAATATAAATGAAAGGATTAGGGTGAGAGAATAGGAAGAAGATGTAGGTAATTTAATGACATAAAAACCTACGTGACAATCATGCTCACCATCCAGGAGTTCTGAGAAATATTCTTTCCATCTTTCCATTACTTCCTTCGGGGCAGTAAGCAATTTGCCTTGCTTGTCCTTTATAAATTTGAGAGGGCATTGTTTTTCTTTCCTCATGTTCTTTAGGGTCTTATAGAACAATTTCTGGTTTTCTTGTGCATCTTTTTCTAGCTTTTCTCCAAATTCTTCCCAGGACTTCTGTTTTGCTGCTAGCACTTTGTTCTTTGCTTCTGTTCTGAGTTCGCTGATAACGCGAATGTCGTGGGTTCGATCCCCATACTGGCCACCAAATGATGCGTGATGCCATATGATGATGGATGGCATCCGCATGTCTGGTTTTGTGTAGTGTGTAGATGTGTTCAGTCAAAACAATGTTTATGCAACAATAACAGGGCAATCCACATAGGACGTCAGTAAACTCACGACGTATAAAGTCAATGAGTCTTGAAACAGCCGTTGACGTTTTTTCTTCATTATTTATTGTGGACGCCACAGTGACAAAATGGTTACGCAAATGTGTAGGCACATCAAACAGTCATTATCACAGCAACATTCAATACAGCAATAAACGGTAGACAGCATTACAATGATGAGTCAGATGCATGTTATATTTCAAAGTGCTGTAAATGTAGTCAGGTGAACAACTCCATCCTTTTCTATAACAGCCAGGAGATAACCAGATGTATGAGATCAGTTCACTCTCCTTAGTTTGACTTCAGCAAGACAGACACGTCTGCCGAAGTATAAATAATGTCCTCAAGAATATCCTCTAGATAATAAAGGTTTCCTAAACCTAGTTCATTTAACAAAGTAGCAAGTAATGGTCCTTGGTACATGCATCAACCGATGCAGCACAATGCAGCGACATGTGAGCTGGGAAAGAACATCTCGTGACGACGACTTTCGGAGACAGGCTATGAATCGAAATCGCTCACGACCCAAAATCGATAGAGTTAATGAAAAAGTCAATTTACCTTGCTTTCATGAAATACACAGAAATATCACGCCTCCCGACATGTGGGAAAACACTAGAGGTATTATCTCGACTAAACGAAATATCCATAAGAGGACTACACATCCCTGACAGAACAAAAATAGCGGAGATCCCCTCTTCAACGAGGCATCTCTTTCGCCATTCCAAATCGCTCACTCCCACTAGTGGTGGGCGGAAACCGATCGACAAACAACAAGACAAGTCATGCGCAGTCCAGCGCAAAAATGACCACAGCTCAAAAGTTAACTGCATTCGATACCAACGCGAGAAGACAAATGCTTACCGAGAAAAGTGACTATAAATTACAAGCAGTTGTTGCCCTTGCGTTATAAAACAGATATTGAAATAAAACGATGTTGCGAGAATTTATCACGCAACAGTCACATATTCTCTATATTTTTCCATTTGTCCTGTTGTGTTTTTAGCTCCTAAGTATTGTTTCCATGCCATTTTCTTCTCTCTTATTTTCTCTTTGACTTCCTCTGTCCACCAAGGTGTCCTCTTTCTCTGGTTCCCAAGTCGGACTTCACCGCATGCTTCTGCAGCACCTGTCTTTATGATATCCTTGAATTTATTCCAGAGGGTTTCCAAGTCATCAGGTCGTTCTTCTGTGTTGCTCACTGCTGTAGCAATAAGCCCCTGACATCTGGTCTTAATTTCTGGCTCTCTCAGCTTGTAGGTCCTAATGCTCATTTCCCCTGCTCGTTTACTTGGTTTCTTGCGTGATGTTGGGCAGTTCCTAGGCTGAGCAACTCTTTCAGTTGTTCGTTTGATTGTTAGCAGGTAGTGATCACTTCCAATCTCTGGCCCCCTCCAGACTCTTGCATCTCGGACATATCTGAATGAGCTTCTCCGAACAATGGCATAGTCGATCACTGACTTCTCATTCTTGGTTGGTTCACATCTAGTGTATGCATGTATGCGCTTATGGGGGAACTTTGTGTTTGTAATGATCAGATTCTGCTCACTGCAGAATCTAAGGAGTCGCTTTCCATTGTCATTGAGAGTATCTTCTCCATATCTTCCGATAACTCCACCCCATCTAGCATGGTCATTTCCAACTCTGGCATTAAAATCTCCGAGCATAATAACTTCATCTAGGCAGTCATCCACTGTCCTTTGAAGCAGCTCGAAGAATTCCTTCTTGACCTCTGCTCTCTCATCCTCATTTGGCCCATACACTATGACCAGGTTGACTATGGTTTCTCCTTCTTTTAGTTTTACAACCATAATGCGCTCCGAGACAAAGTTCCATCCCTTGATACTATCTTTTTGATTTTGGGCCACAATGCAACCCACGCCCCCTTTAGCTCTTTCAGATATGGGTACACCACTGTAGAGCAACGTGTTGCCATCGAGATCCATGACTCCTTGTCCTTTTTTCTTCGTTTCCGTTATAGCCAGGATTTCTAGTTTTGCTTTCCTCATCTCTTCCACCAGCTCCTCTTCCTTCCCATTTATACTTCTTGTGTTCCAAGTTCCATAAGTCGTAGTCCGTAGTCCGTTCCAGTTCGTCGCCTTTAGAATCAGTCCGGTTTTCTCTCTTGTAGTTCGCGTAATCATGATTTAAAGCAAACAGGTGATTGGCCTGTTGTGCCTTTGCATGGTGGAGGGGCTGCCTCCTTACGGCCTCCATGCAGGCCGCCCTCCTCCTTTTTCATCCGGGCTTGGGACCGGCATTGGCGGAGTTGCCATTATTACCATGTACTAAAATAAACCATTATTACCATGTTCTTAAATAAACCATTATTACCATGTACTGAAATAAATCATTATTACCATGTACTAAAATAAACCATAATAATAATAATAATAATTATAGCCCCTTCAGTCATAACTGACTATGGGAATGCGCCCCTGAGGTGACAGCCCTCAACTGCTTATTTTCCTGGTGCTCCTTTCGACGTTTTCTCCTCACCTCTGCTTCTTGTGTGAGCCTCTCTTCGCCCAATCTAAGGTGGTGCCGTAAATAGCATCGCCGCTTAGTGCGATCGGCAGCTTCATCCTCCCATGTTGCTGGATCCATGTCCAGTGCCCTCATATCTCTCTTGCACACATCTTTGAACCTCAGCTGTGGTCGCCCAACTGTTCTCTTGCCATCTGCTAATTGTCCGTAGAAGATATCTTTTGGGATGCGACCATCTTCCATGCGGCGAACATGGCCAAGCCAGCGAAGTCTGCGCTGTCTAAGCAGCGTATACATACTTTGAAGGCCAGCACGTGACAACACCTCGACATTTGTCACTTTATCTTTCCACGAGATGCCGAGGATGCGGCGTAGACACCGCAAATGGAAGGTATTGAGCCTTCTTTCTGATTTTTGTTTTTGCCTTCATTATTACCATGTACTGAAATAAACCATTATTACCATGTACTGAAATAAACCATTATTACCATGCAAAAAAATAAACCATTATTACCATGTGCTAAAATAAACCATTATTACCATGTACTGAAATAAACCATTATTACCATGTACTGAAATAAACCATTATTACCATGTACTGAAATAATCCATTATTACCATGTACTAAAATAAACCATTATTACCATGTACTGAAATAAACCATTATTACCTATCAGGTCCATGAGAAGCCCAGACCTTCAACAACAAACACATTCCAGCCTTGCTGTCCTGTACCATCCAATCAATGTCTATTT
Organism: Oreohelix idahoensis; assembly: GCA_024509875.1. Lineage (NCBI taxonomy): Eukaryota > Metazoa > Mollusca > Gastropoda > Stylommatophora > Oreohelicidae > Oreohelix > Oreohelix idahoensis. The sequence goes on from JAMPIV010013084.1 coordinate 223,917, forward strand.
TACCCCTTACATGTCTGCCTCCAGTTCTCTTCTCCACATGTTTTTTGGTCTGCCTCTATTTCTCTTACCCTGGGGATGGTAATAATGATTTATTTTTATACATGGTAATAATATTTTTTTCATACACAGTAATGATGTTATTTTCTTACATGGTAATAATGAGGTATTTTCATACATGGTAATAATGATTTTTTTTCATACATGGTAATAATGGTTTATTTTAGTACATGGTAATAACTATTTATTGTCATGCATGGTAATAACGATTTATTTTGTTACATGGTAATAATTACTTTTTCATACTTGATAATGATTTATTTTCTTACATGGTAATAATGATTTATTTTTTTACATGACAAAAATTATTAATTTTTTTTAAGATGGTCATGATTTATTTTCATACATGGTAAAAATATGTTATTTTCATACATGGTAATAATGATTTATTTTTATATGTGGTAATAATGAGTTATTTCCTTACATGGTCATAATGATTTATTTTCAGACATGGTAATAATGATTTATTTTCATAAATAGTAATAATGATTAATTTTCACACATGGTCATAATGATTTATTTTCACATGTAGTAATAATGGTTTATTTTCATACGTAGTAATAATAATTTATTTTCATACATGATAATAATGGTTTATTTTCATACATGGTAGTAATGGTTTATTTTCATACATGGTAATAATGGTTTATTTTCATTCATGTCAATAATGATTTATTTTCATACATGTAATAATGATTTCTTTTTATAGTATTAAAAATGATTTATTTTAATCCATTGTAATAATGATTAATTTTTTTACATGGTCATAATGATTTATTTTCACATGTAGTAATAATGGTTTATTTTCATACGTAGTAATAATAATTTATTTTCATACATGATAATAATGGTTTATTTGTTTACATGGTAATAATGATTTTATTTCCTTACATGGTAATAATGATTTATTTTCTCACATGGTAATAATGATTTATCTTAGGACATGGCAATACTAATTTTTTTTCATACGTGGTAGTAATTATTTATTTTCATACATGTACAGCCTCGATATGATCTTATCCTAGTAATGGGAGACCTCAATGCGAAAGCTGGTACACACAATACATATAATGAAAGAGTAATGGGGAAATGTGGCAGCGGAACAGCAAACGAAAATGGTGATAAATTAATAAGCTTCTGTAGCATTAACAACCTGGTCATTGGAGGAACACTTTTCCCACACAGAGAAATTCACAAATTAACATGGGAATCACCAAATGTTCGGGACAGAAACCAGATAGACCACATCATGATTAATGGTAGATGGAGACATGCATTACAAGATGTGAAGGTAAGAAGAGGTGCAGATGTGGGAAGTGATCACCATTTAGTAGTAGCAAAACTGAAAGTGAAACTCAGAAGGGCTGGACCAACTGTAACTACACAGAAAAGGTTTGACATCAGCAAATTGAAGGACCCCCTTACCAGAAAAGCTTTTGCGGCTGATATAAAGAAGCGATATCAATTTGCCAAAAGTCAGGAAAAGACATTGACTGATGATATAGACCAGAAACTCAACACCATTTCAACAATATATAAGGAAAGCAGCAAATCATGTTTGGGATTCCAGGAAAGGAAGAAGCAAGACTGGATAACACCAAAACATTAAACACCATAACTATGAGAAAAGAAATGAAAAGAAAGAAAACAGAAGCAAAGTCCCCCAGGTTAAAGCAACTATATAGCGAACAGTACAGTCAGCTGGACAAGGAAGTTAAACATCAAACCCGAGCCAATAAAAGGAATTTCCTAGACGATCTTGCAAGACAGGCAGAAGAGGCAGCACTGAGAAATGAACAAAGCACAGTATACAAAATAACTAAAATCATCAGCGGAAAACGAGGTGCAAACAATATTACATTAGTAAGAGATAAGCAAGGAAATCTCATCTCGACAGCAGAGGGGCAGGAAACAAGATGGCAGAGCATTTCAGAGAAACTCTGAACAAGGAACCACCAGAGACACAATTGAATGTTCCTCAGGCTGAAAACGATCTAGATGTTAATACAGACATTCCACGAAAAGAAGAAATCATCACAGCAATCAAAGGGTTAAAGAATGGAAAAGCTCCTGGCCATGATAACTTAAATGCAGAGCTATTTAAGACAGACCCTGAGCTAGCAGCGAACTATACTGTTCAAAAAAAAGAAACGCATAGCTATCCGAGGGCGCGTTTTTATGAGTTTGTAAGTAAAATTTGGTGCTAGGGTATATAAAAACCAGCCTCAAATGTTCTTTACAGTGTCAAATGCACGTGTTGATCTGAATTGCGTTCGTTTTTGTAGTCGTTACAACGCAGTGGTCAATAGTGTTTATGACGCAATTTTTGACCACAGCTCATGTTGCGCGCACGTGAAAGCAACAAAATTTGGGGTGAACACTATTCACTGACTACGCAACTGAAACCCTATAAAAGGATAACGCTACACAAAAAAAATTCAGTTCATTTTCAAGCAGACATTTATGGCGTCTCTATCGTTAATTTAAGGAACATTGCTATTGGCCGACTGAAAGTCAAAGTCAGGTTGCCAGGCATCTAAACGTGCATCAGAGTACCATCAGTCGACTTTGGCACCGGTTCCAAGCCACTGGCTCAGTTGAAAACCGGCATCGCAGTGGACGACCCAGAGTGACAACAGCAGCGGAGGGTCGCTTTATTCGGCTTCGTCACCTCAGAGACAGGTTTACAACAACTTCCTCAACTGCCCAGTCATTGCCTGCGGGACGTCATGTGTCTGATCAAACTGTCCGGAATAGACTGCATGACGCTGGACTTTGGGCACAACGACCTCACCGAGGACCTGTCCTTACGCCCCGCCATCGCCAAAATCGACTTCTTTGGGCCAACCAGCATCGTCCCTGGGCAGCTGACAATCAATGGAGACGTGTCTGGTTTAGTGACGAATCTTTCTTTTTGTTGCAGCGTCATGATAGACGGCGTAGGGTCTACTGTAGGCGAAATGAACGTTTTGCCCAAAATTGCATTGATGAAGCTCCGCCGCACGGTGGTGGAGGTGCAATGGTGTGGGGAATGATCAGTTACAACGGAAGGAGTCAATTGGTGCACATTGAAGGAGGCTTGAATGCGCAACGATACGTCAATGAAATTCTTCGACCCCATGTCCTTCCACTTTTGGCTGCCCAAAGGTCTCTGTTTCAACAGGACAACGCCAGACCCCATTGTGCTCGGTTGACCACGCAGTTCCTGACTGCCAACAACATTCTCACCATTCCCTGGCCATCCCTGTCTCCAGACATGAGTCCGATTGAGCACCTGTGGGATGAGCTGCATGGACGTGTTTGTCGCCGAGACGTTGCTCCAGCCAATTGTCGTGATCTGTTCCAGGCACTCCAGGAAGAGTGGGCAGCCATCCCACAGGCCCACATCAGACGTCTGATCGCATCCATGCCCAGTAGATGCCAGTCGCTGATCGATGCAAGAGGAGGCCACACACCATACTAACGGGAAAGCCCGTACGCCAAAAAACTCTCGTGACCCAGATGCAAAACAACTGTCAATTGATTGGTTGAACCCTAAGGTATTCTTGTGTGAAATTTGAACAATTAACTCATTAAATTAAAAAAGTTATTGAATGTCAAAATTATGGTTATGTGTGTGCCTTCAGTAGCTATGCGTTTCTTTTTTTGAACAGTATATTAGAACCACTATTTGCACGTCTGGAAAACAGGGACAACACCAACGGAGTGGAACAAAGGAATAATTGTCAAATTGCCCAAGAAGGGAGATCTTGCAGACTGCAATAATTGGAGAGGAATCACTCTTCTCTCAGTTCCCAGCAAAGTACTAGGCAGGATAATTATACAGAGAATTTCAAAAGCAGTAGACCACAAACTGAGGAAAGAACAAGCAGGATTTAGAAAGAACAGAAGATGTGTAGATCATATATTTACCCTCAGGAACATTATAGAGCAGTGCTCAGAATGGCAAAGACAGCTGTACATTAATTTAGTTGATTTTGAAAAGGCTTTTGACAGTATACATAGGGACAGTTTATGGAAAATACTGAAGGCTTATGGAATTACAAGCTGCATAGTGTCAATCATAAAAAGCCTCTATGCCAACTTTACGTGCAGCGTTGTGCAGAGCAACCTAACCTTTGAGGTGAAGACAGGAGTATGACAGGGATGCCCCTTATCAACCACTCTATTTTTTAACAGTCATAGACTGGGTGATGCGCCAGACAATAGAGGGCAGTCCAAGAGGAATAAGATGGACTACATTTTCTACATTGGAAGATCTGGAATATGCAGATGACATTGCACTACTAGCACATTCACATCAACACATCCAGGAAAAAAATAAGTACAGCCAGCAGGTGGGCTTGAACATCAATCTAAAGAAGTCAGAGGTCGTGACGCTCAATGTGAGCAACCCTGATCCCATATCAGTAAGGAATCAGCAACTGGAACAGACAGACACCTTCACATACCTAGGATGCATAGTAACACCAGACGGCGGAGCAAGCAAAGACATCAACAACAGAATGAACAAAGCAAGAACAGCCTTTCGAGTCTAAACAACAGTCCTCTGAGTACAGCACAAGCACAAAATTAAGATTACATCAGAGCTGTGTGCTTTCTGTGCTTCTCTATAGTGCGGAATGCTGGAGAGTTACAGAGAAGGAAATGTCGAAATTGTCCTCTTTTCACACAACATGCCTAAAAAAAATTCACAGAATCTTTTGGCCGAATACCATCACCAACCAAGATCTGCTTACTCGGAGCAAGCAAGAGGACATGCACACCATCATAGCTGGCAGACGTTGGAGCTGGGTTGGCCAAGTCCTCAGAAGAGACCCCAATGCCATCACAAGAACAGCTATGCTATGGACCCCTGAAGGAAAACAAAAGAGAGGCCGACCAAAAACAACTTGGCGGAGGACTGTGGAGGCTGAGATGCAAAGAATGAACCAGAGTTGGGGCACTGTATGAAGGATATCCACCGCCCGAGCAAACTGGAATCAATTTGTTGTTGCCCTACAAGACGCCACCAGGCGTGATGGCCACTGACTGCTTTGACGGTCGGTGGCTAAGGATCAAAGAAGAAGAAGATACATGTACAGGTACATGATGTACGTAACCACTTATCTGAACACCTAAAAATGAAAAAAATCTGAAAATTGAATGTTTCCTTGGGCTACTTTTTTCACAGTTTGGGCAAATTTGTGTGACATTTTTAATTGCGATTTATGCAATATCTTAAAATAAAAAAAATCCCAGTTTCCAAAATAAACAATTCCGCAAGCGCTTTGGGTAAGAAGTTACAGTACTTGTACTGTAGCCAATTGTTTTTATGTCCCTTTAAAAAACAAAAATGACTTCCAGCGTGCTGATTTTGTAAATGCAATGAATCATCATCAATTATTTCTGATCCCTATGGAACAATAGGCTTGTAACTGTTGCTGTCAACTGACTGTACTTTAGGCTGCTGTTTTTTTTTTTTAGCTGTAGCCATGTTCTGGATGCCTTGGCGTCCACATCTGCTCTTGTTCTGCAGGTCATCTTTGACCATCTTGGATCTTCTGAGGGTTTCAGCCAATGGGGTGTCTGTCTGTACTGCTTGATCATTCTCTGATGGTATGTTCTATCTCTTAGATGTGATAGTACATGGTACTGGGCACATCACCTGGTTAGCGGATGGTTAAATGGACTCTAGATATAGAGTCAGCAGTGAATACTGAATAAGTAGACGGGGACCAAAGCTGGTGGTTGTTGAAATGATGACAAGAACCAAACAAGTGCTGGTGGAGCTAGAGGTGACAAGGAAATACTAGTGATGAATAGGACACACATTGAGGAAACCTGCTGATAGCGTTACAAGGAAGTTCTTGTTCTGGAATGCCCAGGGTAAGAGAAGAAGAGGGAGATTAAAGATGCATGGATCAGAAGATTGACATGAAGGAGATAAAGAAGACATGGAGAGACCTTGAACAGATGACACAGAAAAGGAAGGCTGGACACTCGTTTGTTGAAGACCTGTGATCATTAGATACCTGAAGGGTAGTGATGATGATGATGATGATGATTGTTAGTACTTCTGGCCGTCAGATAAGAAGAACATTATGACAGCGTATGTGGGAAGTTCTAAAGTTTGAACATGATAATATTGTCGTGAGGACAAAGAGGATTTTTTTTTTTCCATTTTTCAAACAGACATTGTAGGTTAATTGATCTCTTATTGTCTGTCTGCAGCTCGACTGAGGATTCCAAGGTCTATCCATGTGTACAGTGAACAGCACATTTTAAAAAGGCAGAACACTATCTGAATTTGAATCAAGTGTTAGAGATTACTGGAATACTTCTAAAATGCTTGGGGGCCAAGAAAAGAAAATATTGCTTTCAGATTTCGTGTGATTCATCGAACGGTTATTACCCCGCGATGACAAGAACGATGTGACAGATTATGAATTTAAGAGGCCCAGTTTAAATTTTGGGGAGGAGTGATTAGTGTTCATGTGTTAATGAAAGATGTAGTTAAATTGAAGAAGGCAAATTAGGGATTAATATAGTTAGACAGATAGGAATATAAAGAAAAATGCAGATGGGTGATTGATATAGGCGAAACATGCAACTGGAATGATTAATATAACTGATGGATGCAAATGAGAGATTGATATAAATGATGGATGCAAGTGAGGGATTGATATAAATGAAGGATGTTACTGAATGATTAATGTAACTGAAGAATGCAAGTGAGGGATTGATATAAATGACGGATGCTGCTGAATGATTAATATAACTGATGGATGCAAGTGAGGATTGGAATAAATGAAGGATGTTACTGAATGATTAATATAACTGATGAATGCAAATGAGGGATTGATATAAATGACGGATGCTACTGAATGATTAATAAAACTGATGGATGCAAGTGAGGGATTGGAATAATGCAATAAAATTAACTCCTGTTCCAAGCAGCATTTAGCTACCAAAAAGGGTGCCATTTTTTGGGTCGACAAGTGTTTGTTTTAAAGCCAGCCAGAAATACATATTTTTTTGAGAAAATCTGTGTACAATTGTTGTATATTCGCTAATGACTTTTGAAATCTTATAAGTTTTATGTGCAACAAATGTTTCTTTTGTACCTGGTAAAATGCAGACTACAGCCAAAATGGCTTAGCACATGGCCCTCGGAGGGTAATGCACAGTATCATGGCATGTCATATGGTTTGTGGTGGGATGGGAAGAGTTAAAGGATGCAAATAAGGATTAAATGCGATTGAAGGATCTAGTTGTGAGATTAATACAACAGAAGGTGAGGGAAGGGGTGTAGATGAACCAGTAATGAGACATTTTTAAGAGTACCGATACTCTAGTTTAAATTTGTCATCTTGTTCTACTTTATCAGTGTGTGTTTTGTATTGACTTTGTTTTGGGGAAGATTGTGCTGACAAAATTAAACTGAATCAAGCCATTAGTGAGAAAAACATCAAGAAAATAAGGCACCCAGGTAGGGAGAAAAGTTTCATCATTATTATCATGAGTTTCCTTTTTTACCCCTTTGGAGCAGCTGGTCTACTGGTAGAAAGAAAGGTCAAGGTAGTCCCATAGCAGATACTGCCATAGGGGAGTGAAGTGTTAGAGACTTCACCATACTAGGTCCAGTATTGAGAGGTGGGGTGATCAGTTCCTGTCCTCACTGCATTGGATTTCCCTAACTCAGGAGCAGAGTCAGGTACCCATTTACAGCTGAGTAGACTGGAGCATGATGTCACTGTGCTTTGAACCCAGTACCTAGGCCGCGAGAGGCCATCACTCTAACCACTCTGCCAATCAGACGTTACAAACCTCATGTAGTTCGTGGGGCCATCTTACAAGAAGGATCAGAGCACCATTTTTCGGCTCCGAACACAACATATATCACTTAACAATCACTTGAACAGAATGCAACCACAACACATTCTAGAATGCCAGCAATGTAACTACCCCTATCTCTTCAGCAGCCACTACCAAGTTGAAGATTCCTTGGTATTATCTACACTGTAGATCTAAGATTTTCCTGTGGCTTTTCTGCCATTCCGAAATGAGTTGAAGTCATGAGCTCCAGTTTCTCCAGCTTGGCTTGCATTTAAAGGATCGTCACACCCTAGGAGTAAGAACCTACTGTCACTGGGTGCCTAAAATAGTGGGCTCTACCAAGAATCCTTCTGCATGCAGTCAACCAAGTTAAAGCCAAAGAATTATACCTGGGGCTCAAGTGACTTCTCCAAGCTTAGTGTGCAATGCTGGGTTCTCAACAAGTTTCACCACAGGGGGAATCCCTGGAAGTGTGTGGATGATTTCTAGAGTCAATGAGGTTGTAATTAGCCTCACAGACACAGGTGCATTTCCACATACATATATTGTAGGATCGTGCATAGCTGGTGGTCATATAAGGATGACTCCAGATATGGCCTCCATGCATTCCTCATCATGTAAACAAATTGCCACAGAACCATCACTGCACAAACACATGAGTGATGTGGTGCAAGTTTCCTATAACGGGAGCGTTGGCTCCAAGCTCCATAAGAAGTGATGAGGGATATGGTAACAGGTACTCCTGATTTGATCCGCCTGAATAACACCATCGTCTCACTGCAAGAGTGATTGTGTTGTGAAAGGTGACCAGCTAAGCACCCAAGGGGATTAAATCTCTGGGAAAACTATTTTTTCTCGTATCTTTTTGTTACCTTGTGCAACCCTTCTTTCTTTCTTTTTTACGAGCGACTACCATTTGTCTGTTATCATTATTTGTTTACAATTCACAGATCTCGAGTTTCCCTTGTTATTTATTTCTGTGTTTATAATGGATGATAATGACTTTGAAGCGATGAAAACTTTTTCTTCTTTTGTCTTTTTCGTTCGCCCTCAGACTTCTACATTAATGACTCTAATAAAGGTATTCAGCTCATGGTTCCTGACATCTCGTTCGCCCTCAGACTTCTACATTAATGACTCTAATAAAGGCAGTAGTCAGCTCAAGGTTCCTGACATCTCCTAACAGATTTTTTGTTTAGAGAAGTGGGTTGTTGCCATATTCCACTCCTTTGACTGCTGTAAGTTGGGCAGGACTGGAGAAGATGTTTGGCTGTCATGGGGCTGGTGCTACAGGAGCAGAGATCTGTTGGATCAATCCTGTACTTGTGATATAGATGGTACTTCAACCTATTGTGACCAGTACGTAGCCGGAAAATTATGACTCGCCTAGATATCTGGTGATAAGCATCATCTTTTATGTGACCTGGGTGTTCTCTGTCCCATTTGGACGTGAATATGGCTTTTATAGTTATTTTAGCCATTTCATAAGTTTTCGCTATATCGTTTTGTTACAGCACTCCCCATTCTTTAGCAAGTTTATCTGCCTCTTCTTTGCCTGGAATGTTGCAACTGGAATGTTAAAACTTTTTACTGTGTCATAATTTGAGATGATATATTGTGCCACTTGTTACTTTCTCATTTTGTGTACACATGTAACAAAAAAAAAGATTTGGGCGAATTCTTCACCAACTGATATTGATTTTGTACATGAAAACACACATCACATTTCTGAAAAGTTTATAATCACGATTCAGCTATGCTTTTTGGGTATCTGTATGATAATGAATGACTGAGCGACTTGAGCAAGTTGACATTTGATATCTGTGTACAGCATCAAGTTGGTGCAAATAATCCTCATTGTGTCAGACTCTCTCAGTCCATGCTTCAAAATGGTTGACTATGGCATGTATGGAACACATTCATAGAAGCTTCGAACCTGCAGGAGCTGGTGTGAATGTATTGTCTTGGTCATGTAGGGGTACGCGGTAATGAGAGAGCTGACAGACTGGCATGAAGAGCCCCACAGTGGGGACATTGGATAGGGATAAAAGAGAGATACTGAGAAAATTAATGATCACCTGTTAGGGAATGACACTGAATCATCAAGGTTAAGACTGTTGGAATTTGGTATCAAACGTAAGGCTAGTAGAGATGGACGTATGAGAGGATGCATCCGTCGTGTATACAACCAGCGAGCTACAGGAACAATTAGCATTCACACTCTTCGACATATACTGAGGGAGACTGAGCACCTATGGGTTTGCCTGGAGTGCAATGATGTCAATTCTGGTCAACAATAACAATCCTCATTTGGATCGTCACACACCATTTAAGCAAATGAACAATTATTGGAGCACCAGCTGTTACCACCAGCCCTACACCACGATACAGATTACGTTACATCTCCGCATACCGAGGAGAAATGTTATGTTTATGATCTCTGCTCAAGGTGGTGGACACCTTTGTTCATGATCACCGTTAAAACTGTGAAATAAATCCACAGCAGGGTGCAGAAAACATCAGATGAGCTGATAGGCAGGCATGTGTGCTGCCACATAATCCGTTCTCTTTTAACAGTGAAAATATGATGTGCTAGGAACATCAGTCAGTGGACATAATATAAACCAGTGGTATGCTGATGATAGTCGTAATAGAGAAAATTGCAACAACGAAAAAAACAAAACAAAGTTACAGGTAATTACTGATACTTACTTACTTAGTCGTTCCCCTTCTACCATGAGGTGTAGAGGTTTGGAAGAGAGAGCGCCAGACTATCCTATCGGCTGTCTTCCTCCTGGCCTGGTTCCATTCTAGTCCTCGGTCCTTCAAAGATTGTCTAATGTTTTCCTCCCAGCGGACTCTGGGTCGTCCTGGGGGTCTGGATCCTTGGCTCTTTGTTTCCCATGCTTGCCGTGGTAGCCGGTCTTCTCCCATTCTGCAGACATGGCCAAACCATCCCAGTTGGGACTGTTCTACTTAATTACTGATACAATAGTGACAAAGGAAAATAAAAACCTTACAAGCCTAAATAGTAAACTAAAAAACAATAATAAGGGTCATCTCAAAAGAACTACAGACTACACCATCAGAGTAAATGGTGAACATGTTTGAAAAAAAAATGTTAACAGATTGAAAACCTAGGCCCATTTAATGACTCACATTGATGATTATCTCAGTGGGGGGGAGTAGAATAGCCGAGGCAAAGGCAGCATTCCACAGAATTAAAAGTATTTTATGCAACAAATCTTTTATCAGTGGAAGCAAGAAACTTTTTTTTTCAATGTTACATAGAGCCGACCCTTTCATGTGGAAGAAAGTCATGGACAATCAGCCTGGAGGCTGTTTTACAGATGAATGTTAAGGATACCGTAGATAGGTTAAAAAAAAAAGAGTAATGAGGATTCCCCAAAAGAAGTCAATGTGCAGAGGATGCTTACTAATTACAAGTCTCTATTCTTGTATATAAAACAATAGACAATGACATACGTACTATGTGTAGAGAAGCAAAAGAACGGTGGATAGAAACAAAATGTAAGGAAATAGAAGACTTGGAAGCGAAGCACATGACAAGAGATATGCATGAAGAAATAAAGAAATTATCAAATCGGTCGCGGTTTGCACAAGGAGGAAGCTGTATCAAGAACAAAAATGGTGTAATATTACTTGATGAGAAAGACATATCAAACAGATGGGCAGAATACGTAAAAGAACTATTCGAGGACAACAGAGGTAAAAAACCATCACCAGATTCTAATGAAGGCCCACACATTCTCAGATCAGAAGTAGAGAATGCCATTCATATGATACAAAAAGGAAGATCAGCAGGCATGGATAACATAAACATTGAAATGATAGAAGCTCTGGAGAGCTTTGGTATAGATACAATCACAGAAATATGCAATGATATATACAATACAGGATATTTAACCACACGACATGAAGACATCAGTTTTTATAACATTGCCCAAAAAACCAAATGCAACAGAATGTTCAGACTTCAGAACAATCAGCCTGATGAGTCATGCAATTAAGATACTGCTCAAAATCATACAGGAAAGAATAAAAAGTAAAGTAGACAGCGAAATCCAAGAAGAACAGTTTGGTTTTAGACGGAACAGTGGAACAAGAGAGGCAATATTTTGCCTAAGAAGATTAGCAGAAAAATATACAGAGGTCCAAAAAAGTATGTATATGTGCTTCACTGACTATAAGAAGGCTTTTGACAGAATCCATCATGAGAAAATAATTGAATGCCTCAAAGACATAGGTATTGATGGAAAAGATATAAGAATACTCAGTAACCTTTATTGGGAGCAAACTGCCACAGTAAGATCGGGAAGGAATTATTCACCATACATAGACATAAAAAGAGGTGTCAGACAAGGTTGTGTGCTGTCCCCCTGCCTATTTAATTTATACACCGAAAAAAATTTTCAAACAGATACAGGAAATACCAGGACTGAACATCAGTGGAAGATCAATAAACAACCTTAGATATGCAGATGATACTGTGTTGTTAGCTGAAAGCGAACAGGAGTTACAAGAACTAGTGAAGCAAGTGAACAGTATAAGTCATGAATATGGACTCAACATTAATATTGAGAAAACTAAAACTATGATAATTAGCAAAACAGATGATAAACCCACATTAAAGATAAGCGTAAATGGGAAAATCCTGGAACAAGTCAAGAGCTACGTATATCTTGGTCATATAATAACAGAAGATGGCAGATGTGAAACAGAAATCAAGAAGAGAATAGGAATGGCCAAAGCTACATTCAACAACATGAAACATATACTGACATCCAAACAGTTATCTCATAAATTAAAACTGAGAATCATAAAGTGTTATATATATTCTGCATTTCTGTATGGTGCAGAAACATGGACGATGAATAAGCATTTGGAAGAAAGAATTGAGGCTCTTGAAATGTGGATATATAGAAGAATGGGGCGTATCTCATGGAAAGAGATGAAAACAAATAAGGAGGTCCTAGAAAATCTAGGTATGAAAAGAGAACTAATGAGAGAGGTCAAAGTTCGGCAGCTAAAATACTTTGGCCACATAAAAAGGCATAACACCTTGCAGAAGACCATAACAGAAGGGAGAGTTGAAGGTAAACGTGCAAGGGGAAGACAGCGCTATAAGTGGGAAGATAACATCAAGAGATGGACGGGAAAGAGTCTATCAGAGTGTACCACCAAGACAAGAGACAGAAGACGTTGGAGATCCATTACAGCCAACCTCCGTTGTGGAGATGGCAACTGATGATGATGATGATGATGATTCTTGTATCCGAACATGGATAAACAGCTGTGTTTATGAAACCGTACTTTTTGAGTTTCCAGATGTTGTCCAAATTGCATTTAAAAAGTTGCCCAAAATGTGTTCGCAAATCATCCAAAGTTGCCAAAAAATGTGTTTGAAAATTGCCCAGTTGCCAAATTGTGATAGAAAAGTAGCCTTAAGTTGCACAAAGAAACTTTTGATTGTCAGAATATTTTGATTTTTGGCTGTTTGGAAATAAAGGACATAGACCTGTATAGTAAGGAAGCAGTCCATTTTCTTTGTGAATGTTGTGAGAACAGAAACAGTGAAATACCTGTATATTGTGACAGCAGAAAATATTGAAGGGAATAAAGAGTGATAAAGAGCGACAAGGAGAGAATATACTGGACAGCTTAACATCGTGGCATGGAAAAAAGTACTGGAGACAGGAAGTTGTGGAGAGACATGGTCATCTACGCCAGCTAGCATGGTATTGGAAGAACATATGTCATAGATGGGATATTTTAAGTATGTATATGTGTGTTTATTTTCATATGTAACGTGATGAGTATGCCAACAGAATAAATATACTTTTTTTCTCCAGTCTGAGAGAATGTCAAATTCTTATCATCTCATCATCATCATGCCTATTCATCATTCGTTAATTACCATTCGCCTCCTCAAAGAGCATAAACCTTTAACTAACTTATGCCAGGGTCTCAAGGTTTTCCAGGTCCTCAAGGTCTTTCCATGTCCTCAAGGTCTTTGCACATCTTCTAGGTCCTCAAGGTCTTTCCATGTCCTCAAGTTGTTTCCATGTCCTCAAGTTGTTTCCATGTTCTCAAGTTCTTTCCATGTCTTCCAGGTCCTCAAGTTCTTTCCATGTCTTCTAGGTCCTCAAGGTCTTTCCACGTCCTCAAGGTCTTTCCATGTCTTCCAGGTCCTCAAGTTCTTTCCATGTCTTCTAGGTCCTCAAGGTCTTTCCACGTCCTCAAGGTCTTTCCACGTCCTCAAGGTCTTTCCACGTCCTCAAGGTCTTTCCATGTCTTCCAGGTCCTCAAGTTCTTTCCATGTCTTCTAGGTCCTCAAGGTCTTTCCACGTCCTCAAGGTCTTTCCATGTCTTCCAGGTCAAGCTCTTTCCATGTCTTCTAGGTCCTCAAGGTCTTTCCAGGTCCTCAAGGTCTTTCCATGTCTTCAAGGCCTTTCGAGGTCTTTCCGTGTCTTCCTCTACATTTTTTCTGCAGTTCTTATCTCCACGTGTTTTGTGGTCTACCTCTGACCCTGGAGGTTTAAAAACAAGAGCTGCCTGGTAATGCTATGATCATGTTGTCTCAGTGTGTGTCCTATCCATCACCAGCGACTTCTACTCATCTCTTGTTCCACTGGTACTTGTCTGGTTTCTAGTCATCAGTTCCATGATGGTGATTTTATGTCACCATGCGTAAGGCAGAGATTAAGGTACTCCATCCAGTCATCCAATCCTCAGTATCACAGTCTTCCATTCTGTTCATCTTCCTCTAAGTTGCCCACGTTTCATTGGCTACATTTTTCTTACTGTTTGTTAGTTCTTTTTTATTTTGAAATATGTATATTACTCTCAATGGGCAGAAAAATGAAAGGCAAGACAAGCTGAAGTATCTTGGAGTAACATTTGATATGGGCTATCATGTACGCACCATGTTCATCACATCATACAGAAGTGCAGGAGAGGTCTGGCAGCCCAAGGTCAATGGTTACTCTTCTTCTGCGTTCAGTTTGTAGTCATGCTAAATCTGCAGGCCTGTCGCAAGGACGAAGTCTACAATCTTTTCCAGGTCATCGCGGCAGCCCCATAGCTTCTGCTTGAGCTCAGGCGCCCCCACCCCCAGCCAAGTCAGGCGTCCAAGGTCATCATGGGCAGTTTTGGAGTGTGTTCAGGGGTCTGCATTCCAGTTCCACATGGACATTTATATGAGATATCCTGAGGCGGTAGAGATGGCCCAGTAATCTGCAGTGTCCAGTTCTCAGGTAGAATGTGATGGTCTGTTGGTGGATTGGATCATCTCTGCTGTATGTATCACCTTCCTCTGATTTTTGTACTTATTGTGGATGATGGTTTTAGCTTCTCGATAGGCCATGGGTGGCTGAATTATTTCATTTTACTGCCATTTCTAGATAGAACATCTGCTCTCATTTCCAGTGATTCCACAATGGGAGGGCAACCTTTTGATAATGTTAAGCTCAGATCTGATCTCATGCGTCATGTTTTCATTTCTGGTGTTCTGTATTGATTCCAGTAATGATCTACAGTCAGTGAAGATTACTATCTTAGCTGGTGGCTGCTGTTCTGATCTGGTGAGGATTTTCAGAGCTTGTAGTAGTGCCATAGCTTCTGCCCTGAAATTGGAGATCTTTCCAGTTGGGAAGGAATTACGGATGATCTTCCTGTTTATAAATGTTATAAAAATGCCTCCTCCACCATTCTTTACTGCCCCCTCTGCAGATCCATCTGTGTATCCACTCCAGAGATTACTATTTCTTCTGTATCAGCTAGTCTTATTGGTAATCGAGTATGGGCTGGGAATACTCATGCTGTCAGTAACACAATGTGAACAACTAGAATTAGAAAGCATTCAAAATATGCGGTATAGTCTTGGGCTGTACACGATCTACTGAGCTGGTCATGCAGGGGCACACGGCAATGAAAGAGCTGACAAGACTAGCTTCAAGAGCACCCATACAAGGTGCACTGGATATGGATAAGGGAGATACATTGAAGGCAATTAATGATTGCCTATTGGATAATGACACTGCAATTGATCAATCATCAAAGCTAAGATTGCTGGAATTTGGCATCAAACATAAGACCAGCAGAGATGGATGACTATTAGAGGATGCATCCGGTGTACATACAACCAGTGCTACAGGAACAATTAGCATTTATACCCTTTGACTTTTGCTAAGAGAGAATGAGCACCTATGGGTTTGCCCAGAGTGCAGTGACATCAATTCTGATCATCCATAACAGTAACAATTCTTGTTAAACATGCTAAAGCTGTTAGCTTCACACCCAATCATCCTTCGCTGCTTGTTAATGACGTGCATATCTAGGAATAGTGGTCCCTCTCCACATTTTATTAACAATCATTGTCCATGATAACTACAGTAATTCATGTGACATTGAAGCTTGAAAATATTTAATACATTCAAGATTCCAGGTGTTTGTTTCTTATGAAAGAAATAAGAGAAATCTCTTTATAACTCATCACAAGTGAAACATATCCACAAATGTTTACTGATAAAACACATCCACAAATGTTTACTGATAAAACACATCCACAAATGTTGACTAATAAAACACGTCCACAAATGTTTACTTTTGAAACACATTCACAAGTGTTTTCTGTTTAAAAAAAACATTTACTGATAAAACACATCCATGCTTACTGATGAGACACATCCACACAACACACAAATTTCAGGTTACATCTATTATGAAAAAATGCTCAAGCAAAGTTTAGTCTATATAATTTTTGTTTATTAAATTTCATTTAAATAATTGACCAGTACACAGAAGAAAATAACATGGCACATGTCTGATATATTCAAACTGTTGACATTTCTTCTTTATTTCTACTTTTTGCTCCTCATTAAGCCACCAATAAGCTGGTGCTCTTGCATGAAGCCTGCATCAAAGTATTCATATGTGTTACGCCTCTTTTTGCGCACCGCAATGCGTTCATGATTTTGAAGCATCGCTGTATTAAATAATAGACTGGTAACGCTACCAACAAATGGAGCGCCGCTAGATCAAAAATGATGTCATGTAAAATAATTACGTAGAAGCGCATGCAGAGCAGAAAGATCTTTGGATTGTGTCTTGAGCCAGCAGGCTACGTGTGTATGAGTTCCTGCTCTAATATTCTATGTCCGCTAAAGTGGCTACAGATTCATGTGTTATACGCTTATATTGAGTGCCAGAGATGTGTATTCATGCTTGCAGAGAAGTATGCTTGTGATTATAATATATAACTGACGATGGTATTCATAAAGAATTGATGCACGGACTTTGACGTGACAGACGGCAGTTTATTCATATGATCAATATTCAACTATGAATTCAAATATTAAGGAGCTGTTCGTTGTGTAAACTGTGAATAAATCGTGTGAGATGTTTACAGCTTTATCTGGACTCATTACACTAGTTAATCTTGCTGTTGGGAAAGAGAAAGATGGGCTCACTCCAGTCATGACTCCCAATGGCTATTCTTCTGTGGTTTTTACTGCCTGCACTGGGAACTGAACTCACCCCACCTTGTTCACAATTACTAAACTGGCTCTTCTTCAGTCCTGGTTTGATTTTCCATTAAGAATATACAATGCATTAACTTGACAGCCCTAGTCCATCCAGAAACAACAGCAAAGCATCAATAATCCAAACTAATTGGGATAGGAGGTAGTTCAGATTTCATATTTTTAAGAACTGTCAAATGTTTCAAACGTTCTGTTCTGGATACTAAAAAAATGGGATTACTATTAAAAACATTTGAGTAGTGCTCAGTGTATTTTTATTTGTAGGTAACCGGACAAATGGAACTTTCAACCACATCATTTTTTAATTTCTTTCTTTACTGCCAGGTCTCTCACTCTTTTCAGCAACAGTAGTTGATTTGAGCAGCATTCAATTTGTTGCTCGTACCAAGCGACTGCAGTCTTTAGCACAGTCAATGCCTCAGCATTTGTCTAAATCAAGTTTCGATTCAAACTGTAAAATATTTTTTCCTTATTTTTAATATCTGTTTTTGACTAACTTTCCAATATCTTACAACTTGGACAAGGAAGTCCCGCTTTCCCCCTTTTGAAGTCTCTTAAAATCTCAATCCTTGGTTCTATTGTTGAAAATTTCTGCTTCCTTTTAGAAAATGAAGAATAAACCGTAACAGTATGGTAATAAAACTATGTAAACACTAGACAATCACACTTGCACTAGGCAAACCGATGAACTAAGTGGATTCGAGTGACAGTTAAAACAGACACTCATCTCCATTACAACTCTTACTGTCAAGGACACTTTGGTTTAGCTCAGGCATGCCCCTCCCTTTTTAACGCCAGCATTAAAAAATGCTGCCTAATTTGAATTACTGATGTTTTGGATTAGTAGCATTTGAATTATTGATGTTTTGGGTTATTAATATTTGAATTATTGATGTTCTGGATTATTAGTATTTGAACTATTGATGTTTTGGATTAGAAACAATTGAATTATTGATGATTTGTATTAGTAGTATTTGAATTATTGATGCTCTACTGTATATGATGTAAAAAATTCTCCTAACAGAATCTCACACGTGCCTTCTAGCAAGCATAACATTTCTTCCAATTTTTCACTTTCAATATATTTCTTTTACCATGACAAACATACGTGATTGTAATTTCCAAAGGAGTCATGACTCCTTTGAGATTCCATGTAAATTGAGGTTCCATGTAAAATGAGATAATTTTCTCCATAGAAATTCAATAAGTTACAGTTAGAGGAATGCTTCTGCAAAGTAGGTTCAAGTAAAATTTAATAAAAGTTTTGTAAAAAGCATAGAAATATGAACATAAAAAAATTAACATAAAAACACAAAATTATGAATTTTAACTCTTTGACTCCTGGACCAACGCTCACAGCATTGCTCCGTGCCTTGCCCGTGCAATGGCCAGAGTATTTTTAGTTTATCACGAATAAACCCCCAAAATCGTCCGTTTAATGCAGTTTATATTTTAAAACTCGTACAATGACTTCCTCTACTATTTAAACAACTAATTTGAGTGTAGTTAAGCAGCACGTGTGCGTGTTTTGATATTATCACAATTTGTGTGACAATTCGTGTGTTTGCGTTTTTCATTGTTATTGCTAGAGAAATATGTCACGCTTTATATTTACATTTTCTAAGTCTCCTAAGTGAATAATTGTGTCAAACTACTTAGAAACATTGATGATGATTGTTTAGCAGTGACAGTTTGTTGTCAAAAGACGGAATCGGTGCAATAAAGGTAGACACATTAGATTTAGTTGATGAGTGGGCATAGTCATATTCTGGCCGATCAAAAAGCAACAAAACTAGTCCTAGGTAGAAGATGAAGCTAGGGATACTATTAAAACATTAAATAAACGTAAAAAGTTTTTATTTGATGTTATTCTTCTTTATTTGTTTGAAAATTACGTAATGCAAGATTGCATAATTTATTTTTTTCTTATAAGGGACCACAGTAAAAACTGGTGTGAATAACACTAAATTTACTAACTGTGGCCATAAGCAATGTTTTTTTTACTTTTTAAATGGATTAGCTTGATGTTTGAAGACTAAAAAGAAAGTTTTATTGTCTACAACAGTAATTTGTCTTTGGTAAGCTCGTATTCTAGTGTTAACTTTTTAGTGTTTTTCAATTTTGCATGCAAAATGTTTTAAGTATACCGAACATACTTGAGTTAATACTACCAAAGTCATTATATATTACAATTCTCTATCTATTTCCGTACAGTTTGGTATATAATAAGCCATTATTATACGTTCACGGAAAAGATTAACATAAAGTTTACACTAAAAGACAGTACACTTCACCGTTTAGAATCTTCAAAAAATAATTACAGCTCAGGGTGGAAAATAATTATGGAGTCAAAGAGTTAATCAACAGAACAATCACCATTGACATCTCTTTGCTCTTATGGAGCATGGAGCCACCACTGGAGATGGCCCCTTGAGGTAGTCTAGGCCAAAGCCAAAACTCATACAGTGATAGTTTCTGTAGCTATCTGTTTACATGATGAGAAAATAAAACATGTACAGGCAATTAAAAAAAAAAAAAAAAAGGTGCTAAGAACATCAGTGTTGATATCCTCTACAGAACTGCCTGTTTAAAATACACCAGACCACAAGGTATTTTGTATTTAAACATGTGACTTAATATAACCAATGGTCCTTGTGTCTAGGTGGAACAGAGCACGCCTTGCCAAAATGAGGCAAATTATTATTTTTTTTTAAAAAGTTTTGGAATCCTCTTTGGACCTGTCTATAGAAACAACAATAGGAGTTAGGCTTGGGTGTGAAGGCATGCCACTTGAAGCAGAAGGCCCATCTGGAGACGGCACTATGAAGTAAAGGTTCAGCATAGCCTGAGTCCTTTGTAAAAGTTTTTCATAACAAGCAATGGTGTTTATTAGGTTTGTGCTGAATAAATGAACTTTGGTTCATATCTGGAGTATTATCCCTCATTAAAGTACAGACAGACTTTCATAAATGGATGTTTGCGTAGAATAGAAGGATTGTATTGGTATGACATCAATAATTCAAATGCTACTATGACTTCAGGATTGAAAATGTATACAAAGGGGAAGAGTGGAGTAAGTCAGGGGAGAACTGGATAAACTACCAGCAGGTTATCATTAGACTTGGCAGAGAGTGCAGATCTTGGGGCAATGGAAAAGCAGAGCTGGAGATTAATCAGCTGATAAATCATCATACTGGGGATGATGACATCACTGTGTACACTGATGGGTCTGTAGTGATGGTGAGAAATCAGGATGGGGCTTCTCTGCGAGAATAAAAGGCAGGGTCATTGCTGAACAGAGTGAAGCCTACATGACAACAACCTCCAGCATGAGAATGGAGGTAGAGGCAGTTACTGCAGCACTGAGGTGGCTGTCTGAAACTCCATCAATCAGGGCAGTTATATTGTCAGACTCTCAATCCATGCTTTGGAAAGTTCAGAACGGATGGCTGCGGCAGGAATGGAAAACATCAATAGAATCCTCGCGTCTTCAAGAACTAGTGTGGATCTACTGTCCTGATCATGCAGGGGTATGTGGCAATGAGAGAGCTGGCAGACTGGCCTCGAGAGCACCCATAGTGGGGACACTGGACATGGATAAGGGGGAGATACTAAGGGCAATTAATGATCGCCTGCTAGATAATGACACTGCAATGGATGAATCAACAAGGCTGAGACTGATGGAGTTTGGCATCAAACGTGGGACTGGCAAAGATGGACGTGAAAGAGGATGCATCCATCATATGTACAACCAGCGTGCTACAGGTACAATTAGCAATCATACTCTTTGACATTTGTTGAGGGAGACTGAGCACCTATGGGTTTGCCCAAAGTGCAGTGAGGTCGATTCTGATTAACAATAACAAGATCACTAATGTGGAACTGATGACAAGATCACTAATGTGGAACTGATGACAAGATCACTAATGTGGAACTGATGACAAGATCACTAATGTGGAACTGATGACAAGATCACTAATGTGGAACTGATGACAAGATCACTAATGTGGAACTGATGACAAGATCACCAATGTGGAACTGATGACAAGATCACTAATGTGGAACTGATGACAAGATCACTAATGTGGAACTGATGACAAGATCACTAATGTGGAACTGATGACAAGATCACTAATGTGGAACTGATGACAAGATAACTAATGTGGAACTGATGACAAGATCACTAATGTGGAACTGATGACAAGATCACTAATGTGGAACTGATGACAAGATCACTAATGTGGAATTGATGACAAGAGCTAGACAAGTGCCAGTGGAGATGAGAAAAAGAAAGTACACACACTGAGGAAACCTGTTGACAGTATTACCATACAGTCCTTTTCTTGGAAATCCCCAGGGTAAGAGAAGAAGAGGTAAAGATAGTCCCAAATGCAGATACTGCCATAGGGGAGTGAAGTGTTAAAGACTTCACCCTGCTAGGTCCAGTTTTTTTATGAGATAGAGTGACCTGTTCCCTTGCAGAGTCAGGTACCCATTTACAGCTGGGTAGACTGGAGCGTGACACTATCAGGTTATTAACCTGGAATCCAGTAACTTTTGCTGCAAGAGGAAAGGGCTCTACCTGCTCAACCAATCAGATGCTCCAGTACAAATATAAAAGATCTCGTGCTGTGGTAGTATGTTTATATTGAAAACATATAAAAAGAGTTATTATTAAATCCCTGCCCAAAATAAAAAAATTTTTTTCCAATAAGTTTATCACAATCAATCAAATCTCATCATTATCCATTTCATCCTTATGGATCATTCAGCCACCATTGCACATGGTTCCCTTACAGGAAGCCTGCAACAACAAGTATTCACATGATGAGGTTCCTGGCCCCAACCACAACCTCATATATGACATACATGAGTGACTGTAGTCCTATTATTTATTAGTCTTATTAGAGACCGCCAGGAACTACACAGAGTAATTTTTAAACAAGTGATAGATAAAAATCACAGAATAAAGATATGGAAGTCATAATTATAAATAATGACAAAAGAGTGCATGAAAACAAGATACAAGCAGTCTGCTGTGTTTAAGAACAGGCCTAGGAGTGCTAAAGAACAGGGTGGCATGTTTTATAAGGTAGAAAATTTCAGATCAAAACATGTTTCTTCAAATGTTAGCATGCAAGTATGTTACAGCAGACGCAAGTATGTTACAGCAGACGCAAGTATGTTACAGCAGACGCAAGTATGTTACAGCAGGTCGTTGGCACCAGGTCGATCTTCATCTACCAGCACATCCCAAGGCATCATCTAGTAGTTTTCTAGGTGGTGGAGGGAAAAAACAAAAGAATGTTCAACCTACCAGTAGGTAAATTTCAGGCTAGCCCTCCCCCACCTGCACTTAAAAGCTCAATGCTCCCCAGGTTTAAAGATACTTTCACCACATTCGCAGTGAAAACCCACAAGTTAGCTGACAAAAATATACTTTATTCATGAACTGTTTCAGACAGAAAGTGATCTGTTCTTTGAATAGAAGTTAAAATTTGGTAAAATAATTAGTTTTAATTGTTCACTGCTCTGTTGATGCAATACCAGGAAGCAGATCATATGTTAGAGATAAAATTACACATAGACTGAACCTACTCCACATTCCAGATGCTCTTAATCCTCAAAACAGACACGACTTTATCAAGGTAGATCTTTAGACAGCTCAGTGTTTTTTAAAGCAGATTCTCACAGCTTCTGGGTTGCCTACCATTGTGTTACAGTCTTACACATTAGGTTAAGATTGTTTTGCTGAATTTTTGCTTGTCTGTTTGCAGGTTTTGCCTTCTTGAGGTGCTACCGTTCCTTTCAACCTAGACTTAAGTCCGTAGGTTATATCAGAGCACAATTTACCATTCAAAAATAAGTGAACTGAAGCGCTGTGTCGATAAACTCTAAGCCCTGAAAAGGACTACTAACATCTATCAGCTAGCATGAAGTAGCTCTGAAAAAGAGTAGTCCTGATTAAGACTACCCGTACTTCCTCTGTGTTCAGCCAAAAGAAATCAAGACAAGACTTGAGATGGCCTCAACTGCCATGACAAGGCTGAATGTGATCTGGAAAAGTAACATCAGTTTTCCTGTGAAGATCAAATTATACAAATCACTTGTATTATCTATTCTATTGTATGGGTGTGAGGGCTGGACACTCACTGCAGACACGGAGCGAAGGATTCAGGCTTTCGAGTATAAATGTTATAGAAGAATTTTGCGCATTTGCTATAAAGAGCACAAAAGAAATGTCTATGTTAGAGAGAAAATAAACACGTATGCAGGCCACCAAGAACCACTTTTGTCAATAGTTAAATGTCAAAAGCTTGTCTGGTGTGGGCATGTAACTCATCATGACTTCCTTTCGAAAACGATCCTCCAAGGAACAGTCGAAGGTAAACGGAGAAGAGGAAGGCAAAGAATGGGCAGAGCACAGTTTCTCCACACTTGAACACATTGCTGAGGATAGAGAGCAGTGGAGGACCCTGTCTGCTGATGCTTCCACCATGGCACCCCTACAACCCATGACGGGTTACGGGTTGAGATGAGAGATGATGATCACAGGATAACTAACATTTGACAATTAAAGCTCCATTTGACTGAATTTGTAATACTGCAATCAGTGGGCTATTGTGTCATATATCACTTCCTCCACTAAGCAACCCAGAAAAACAGTTGCTAAATTTGTCATGTTTTGTATGACAACCCAAAATGAAGACACAAAGTCAGAAAATAAATTCATTCAAACAGGAAACAGGGCTAAGGCAGCACGTCAGATTTGGCCAGGAGCATCAAAAAACGTTAAAAACAGTTCTGCATGAAGTAACTGACTGTGATATCGTATATTCTACTTGAGGCCTAACCAGCATTTGGTCCTCAACCAAAAGTAAAGGGTAACAAAAGACTTGACGATGTTATGCGCTGTCAACTTTGTGCTTCTTTCTCCTTTCATTTCTAAATTTGTGCTTTACTTCATTCAAAACCATTCAGCTCCCTGAGGAGCATAAGCCTTGAACAACTTCATGCCACGTTATCCTGTCCTGTGCCATCTGATCAAGGTCTTTCCATGCCTTCTCTATCCTATTTCTGTCACCAGTTCTCTTCTCCTGGTGTTTTTCAGTCTTCCTCTACCTCTCTTATACTGGAAATGTAAAATTTCAATAAGTTTACTTACAACAACCAATATGGATGTCACAGAATGTTTTACTAACGTGACACATCCGTGCTTTGCAGGAAGCAACGCCCGACTATTTGTCTTATTGACAAGTGTTGAGGTAAACTCAATGATTGTATACCATGACAATGTTTTGATTGTGAACATGTCTAAGCAGACGACTAGGGCACATGATAACGGATGGGCTGCTTCCCAGGGCACAAAAAGGAAACTCGTGACTTTGGGATCAAACGACGACAGAAGAGTGATATTCAGTATCTGTACGTCACGTATCAATGGTATTAATCCAATTTTAAGTGTAAGGTTGATACCCAGCTATGAAGTCTATCCGCCATGTTGCAGCTTGATATAAATGATTTTTCAGCCCCTGCTCATTGGCATCTTTGTACAGTGATTGTTCGTAGAGCTGATAAACATCATCGAGATTGTAGGATTTTCATTCTCTTCTACTTATATGTCCCTATGGTGTGTATGTCCCTTAGCATACGAGTCACTGTTCTATTAAGTTACCTCTACCACAGGCATGCACAGTATAGAAAGAAATTATACACATTGCAGGTATACAGGCCATTGTAGGCAGTGACAATAAACATCCCCACACCCTGAAGCAGTTACCAAAATATTAGGCTATTAGTTCATGTGTCAATAAATCAAGCATAAGAAAGAGAACTTTCTGGGTAATTAATTATAAGTGTAGAAAACGTTTTACTGTTTAATTACATACAGGGTTCAACATAATTATATGGAAACAATCCTGTCTGCCCGTTCACGGTTCCCTCCCACCATCCATCATCATTTTTGTTTATCACATAAATGACAGCATTTTCAGCAAAAGACAGCTCGTCAGACTTGTTGGCTTCGTAATCGTATATGGCCACCACTGAAAATAGAAACATATGACGTATAAGATACACCACAAGGCACCAATGAAAATAGAAACACATGAGATTTAGGATATACCACAAGGCACACTGAAAATAGAAAGACAGGAGGTATAAGATACACCACAAAGCACCTCTGAAAATAGAAAGATATGAAGTAAAACATATGCAACAAAGCACATGAAAATAGAAAAAGGTATAAGATACACCATAAAGCACCACTGAAAATAGAAGATGGTATAAGATACACCATAAAGCACCACTGAAAATAGAAGATGGTATAAGATACACCACAAAGAACCTCTGAAAATAAAAGACGGCATAAGATACACCACAAAGAAACTATGAAGATAGAAGAAGGTATAAGATACACCACAAAGAACCTCTGAAAACAGATGAAGGTATAAGATACACTACAAAGAACCTCCGAAGATAGAAGGTATGATACACCACAAAGAACATCTGAAGATAGAAGATGGCATAAGATACACCATAAAGAAACTCTGAAGATAGAAGAAGGTATAAGATACACCACAAAGAACCTCAGAAGGTATAAGATACACCACAAAGAACCTCTGAAGATAGAAGATGGCATAAGATACCGGTACACCACAAAGAACCTCTGAAAATAGAAGACAGCATACAGGGTTCATAGCAAATTTCTTCAAGCATTTTCCAGGGTTTTTCCAGCCTTTTCCAGGTCCAAGCACATGATTTTCAAGGATGGGAAACTAATATTTTCCTCATCTAATTTTCTCAGATATAATTATCACTTTGCTGACCAGCAATCTGGAGCATTACTGTCTCCCATTACCAAAGGGTGTTTGCAAATTTCTTACAAATAACTGTTTTTTTTTTTTTTAAATTCATAAAAAATTGAAAAACAGACATAGGACTTTGAAATTTTCAGAGCACCATTATGAATGGTTGCCACATCCGAATAAACATATTTTATGCAAATTGTTCACATGATCATGGTGGCCATCTTGAAGTTGTGTGGCTATTTATAGAAATTTCAGGAGATGTTTTAAAACCATGATCTTTTTCCACTTTATAGTGAATTTGTTCAATGTCAGTGCAATAAAATGTTAGGGATATGAATGGCAATGAATAAAATAAGCTTGATTGATGTATTCATTTAACGGTTAACCACGTATTTCAACATAAAAGGCTAACAAACATTGTGAATAAAATGCCAAAAAGAATTTAATTTTTGTGTTTGTCTTCTTTTGAATGTATTTTGCGTCTGTGGCATCTGACAATGAGTATTTGTGAATGTTTGAGTAGTTAAGTACCTCTAGTTGGAGTCTGAGCTGCTTCCTTCATCAACTGGGGTTGAAGTTGTAGCTGTAGGTCTCTGCAAGAGTCTTTGTCTGGATCGTTGATAATCCTTGACTGTGTGGTATAACTTGAAGCATAGAGGTACATTGCAATCTGGGCAGTACATGCAAGTCTGGCTTCTGTTCCCTGCGGCCTTACACACTTTACAGTCTGGTTTGTACCTTGCCCTTTCATATTTATCAATGAAGTGGTGCTCAGTAAGTTGTGTTGTTGTGACCTGTAGTTTTGAAGGTGTCACATTGCGTCAAAGAATAGAAGGTTCAATAAGAGTCAGACTGACATCCTGATCTTTGCTTTGATCTTTTTTTGTAGAGTTGGCAGTGTTGTAGGTTATGTGCCCATTGACCAGGGCAGTTTCAACTAAGAAATGATATCAAATTAGGATTTGTGTGGGTAGTGGTAGCTTGCACCTAGTTGGCTGAAGTGGTCGACACCTCCCATACTTTTGCTGTATTTTTCTGCAAGCACTGGCTTCTGAATTGTTCTGCCCTAAAGAATTTGTCTTGTTTATATTATCAATGCAGTGAACAGTAGATATAAGGTTAAATCTTTTCGTATCATGCCAGGTGACTGTCGGCAAGCCTTATCTTCTGTTGCACAAAACACAGGATGATTTGCCTTTTTTCA
This sequence comes from Oreohelix idahoensis, assembly GCA_024509875.1. NCBI lineage: Eukaryota > Metazoa > Mollusca > Gastropoda > Stylommatophora > Oreohelicidae > Oreohelix > Oreohelix idahoensis. Next base: position 251,369 of record JAMPIV010013084.1, read on the forward strand.
ATTTGAGTTGCTTTTTCTTCAGTAAAAAAAAAAAAAGGATCCTGTTACACGCCCATTGAGGCATATTGGGAATATGGTGTTAGGCCCATATTTTCTTGACCGTCGGCACACTAGGGGTGATGTGGTCAGCATCACGCCGGCCGCCTTAACCTTCCCAGAGTTGCTCTGGTACCCATTTGGGCTGGGTCGACCCAGGAGCCGTTTGCGGCCTAAAAACATCCCACCTCATCTGGGGATCGAACCATAGACCACTAAGCTATGAAGCCAGTGCACTAACCACTATGCTACCGCGGCTCCCTTTTTCTTCAGTGCTTCAGGAAAATGTTTCCTATTTTCAGCTACTGTTCCAAATGCACCAATCTGAATTTCTTTCAGGTCTGGAAATGTGGTGAAGTGGGAAGTTATAAATACTTATAGGGAACTTAGTGTACTGACTGAGATCAGCTGTGAAGGTATCTATATCTATTAAGAGTAGTGTATTATAGATAACCTTACTTGCTACCACATATCTATATATCTCAGTCAGAATTATTCTGGAATAGTGTGATGCTACGTTATGTGTCTAGGGTATGAGTATGGTGAAGTGTAAGTCACAACAACAGACAGATAAACAATTTAATTTAATCCACTACTCTTGACAACACTGTGACACTCACATACATATACCACTCTACAAAGATATCTTAAAAGAGTCACTGATAAACTTTCAAATAACAACATGTATTCATTACTGGCATGAATGAATATGTGTCCTGATTCAACTACAAGGGAACCAGGAATCACAATCAATTTAAATTACAAGTTATGTACAGAATGTATTTAATATGAATATTGTAGTGACATATATTAGTACAAATGTTCTATGTGTGTCAGTTGTGTAGTAGTAAAATGAGGTAATACTGGTTTTGTTTTGTTCAAGCTCTGTTGGTATTTGTCATCATGACTTCAATAGTTTGTCTTTAGGGACCAGTATTGGAGATGTTCACAGTTCCTGATTTTAAGACAAGTAAATTCCCCTCTGAATAGTATTTTTATAAAGTTATTTCAAGATGAGGGGACATAATGTTGAGCTCAGCTGGCCAACTCTGCTTATCTTGAGTGATGGCGGCAGAAAAGGACTCCTCTGCTCGAATTCTCCTCTGGGCTCAGGAGACACCTCACTGATAGCTAAAAAGACCAAGGAGTATGCTGTCCGACTCTGGATTCAGCAAATCTCTGACCAGATGCTGCTCAGTACCATCAAGACCACTGTCCCACAATTCATACGAATAACACAGATACGTTGATTAGCAATGAATTCTGGCACAAACTGGCACAAATTTCCTTCTGCTTATCTTCCAGGCTTTTATTGAGCCAAATATAAGCTGGCTTCAACGCACTGATGCTTTATCAAGTGTATTTAAACAAGTGGTTTCGAACTAACGCTCCCAAGTGTGTATATCAGCGAGACTGGCCAATGAGCCACGTTTCGACAAGTGTTTGAAAAAATGTTATCTTTTCCCGTCTCCCCTAACAACCAAGATAGTATTTATAGCCCGACCAATCGTGGTTAGGCTTTCATTTGTTGCGCTCCAATCAATTTGAAGTTTACATGGTAGGCTATTTCTGTAACGTAAATTTTTTTCAAACACGTTAAAAAAAAAAATCTTATGAGCAGAAATGATTTTATGCTGTCAGGCACCCCCAATATTTTATTTTGGGTATAATTTATTAATTCCTGGACTATTTGCGTAACGTTTTACATATTATTTGTCAGCAAGCCCTAAGGAACCCAAAAATACTAATTTTAAGGAGCTACGTGGCTGCGTTCAAAATATGCAATTTCTTCTACCTCCTGTTTGGAAGATGTGCTGTCTGGGTACTGTTATGTGTTCAAACGTAAACCCATCTAATGTTGTCTTTTCTAATAAGAGTTTGTTATGATTTATAAACCTAACTCTGGGAAAGGGTAGTGTATTTTATCACTGTCCGTCTGAAAAAGTTAGTGCTTGTAGACTTACACGCGTGATGCCAGCATTTGTATATCGCGCGTCGCGTGTTGCATGCGTTCCTGATTTTCAGCCCTCCCCTCTCGCTATCCTTTTGTCCATCTGTTCGTTCGTTTTGGTAACGTAATATAATTAATGTTAGGATTAATTTAGGTCATTACGCAGTACGTCTCAATGTTTTTCTTAGAAATGCAGCACACGTTTCATTGAAGAAAGCGGGTATAATACAGTAAGCTTTTACTATCAACGTGAAAGCGTTACAATTTGCAGACGAAGCAGAAAACAAGGGGGATTTCGAGTACATTCTTTGTGACAGCACTGTCATTTTCCCATTGCTCTTCTCTTTATTAATTTTATTTGTTAGGCTTTATATTTACCTAATAATTTATATATGTGGATTAGAATATTTCATGACACCTCCCCTCTTAAAACAGACATTATATGTCAGTCCTTTATTCTATATACACATATAGAAATTTATTATTATTTCTGGGGTTTACGGTGATTCTCATCACACGGATGGCGGCTTAAAAAATCAGCTCCCAAATTGGTTTTTCCAGATATATACTCAATGCTAAAATTATATGGAGCCAGAAGCAAAGACCATCGGAGTAACCTAGAGTTCTCATGCTTAGCCTGTGCTAAAAACGATAAAGGTTTGTGGTCAGTTTGCAACTTAAATGCCTTCCCATATAGATAAATATTGAATTTCTTTATTGCCCATATTACTGCAAGACATTCTTTTTCGCTAGTTGAGTAGTTGATTTCAGCTTTATTCAACTTTCTGCTAGCATATGCCACTGGGCTTAATTCCCCATCCAATGCATCTGATTTCTGTAGTAAAGTTGCACCTAACCCAATATTACTTGCATCCGTCCTTACTATGAATTCTTGACTTAAGTCAGGTAATTTCAAAATGGGTTTACTTGTGAGCTTTTCCTTCAATTCTTGGTAAGTCATTTCACATTGTGGTGTCCATGTAATGCGATCTGGAAGTCCTTTACGTGTCAATTCCGTTAAAGGTGCACATATGGAATTAAAGTTTTTGATATACTTCTGGTAGAAACCACATAATGAGACAAAGGATCTCACGTCCTTCTTGGTTTGTGGTCTCGGGGCTTTCTGTAGTTTCTCTAAATTCTTTGGGTCAGGGGTCATGTTTCCCTGATAAACTGTGTGTCCCAAAAATTCCAATTCTTTACATCCAACGCAACATTTGGTTGGTCGGGCTGTTAAATTTGCCTCCCTAAGTCGATCAAACAGCATGTTCAGAGAGTCAATGTGTTCCTCAAATGTTTCTGTTGCTATAAGGATATCATCCATAAAATTTGTTATACAGGGATTATTCAGAGGATCCAATAATTTTCTCATCATTCTAGAGAAGACACTAGGTGCATTCTTCAATCCAAATGGCAATCTATTAAACTCATAGTGTCCTTCTGAGGTACTAAAAGCTAGGTATGGTCTAACCTCAGGCTTTACTGGAATCTGATAGTATCCTTTACTCAGATCCACTTTTGAGAAATATTTAGCTTTATTTAGCCTGGCAAACAGCTGATTTGTATCCGGCAATGGATCCACCTGTCCTTCTGTAATAGCATTCAGTCTCCTGTAATCTATACAGAGTCTATGTTCTCCAGAGGGCTTCCTTAAAAGTACAACACCGGAACTATACGAAGACTCACTGTGCGAAATAATTCCTTCCTTCAATAGATAGTCTATCTCTTCCTTCAAAGCTTTTTCCTTAGCAAACGGAATCGAATATGGTTTCATACAGACAGGTGTGGAGTCTATGAGTTTCATATCATATTCCAATAGGTTTGTATGCCCTGGTCGGTCTGTTAACACCTCTGCATGATTATTTAGAACCTGTTGCACTCTCTCTTTCTGAGTTTTCGTTAAATGTGTACTGATTTTCACCTGTGCTGCTGTCTCACAGGGGTGTAATGGATATTCAAATGATGAAAGTGGTTCCTTTTTCATCTCCATGGCGATGGACAAGGTCAACAAGTGTGTCTCTTCCTGATGTTCTCTTTCCAAATATTTCTTCAGGAGATTCACATGATAGATTTTTTCTTTCCCCTTCTTATCTATCTTATAATTTGTTCTAGACACCTTCTCTAGAACTGTATATGGACCCTGCCATCCAATTTGTAACTTATTCTGACTCCCGGGCAAAAGAAGCAGTACTTTCTCTCCCACAGCCAAATTTCTGTCTTTCGCCTTCCTGTTATAATAGGCAGCATGTTTCTTCCTGGCTTGTTTCAAATTTTCATTGGCAAGTTTCCAGCCAGTTTTTAACCGAGTGGTCAGCTCATTCACATATTGGTATGAAGATGTAATGTTTTCCTCTGCCTTTTCATCAGTCCACGTTCTTAACAAAGCTACATATGGACCTTTAATTGTGTGGACCTATTTGTCCATGCACCGGTATGGTCTCTTCCACTTGAAGCTTTATAGTGATGATTTTTCCTCCCAGAATTATCATTCACAAAACGACCGCTACCAATTTTTCTTTTGGGGCTGTCTCCCCTCTTAAAATTCTTGATGAGAGATTTCCTCTCTACATCTTCTTCCTCCAGTTTGTTTAAGTCCGATTGAGGGATTTTCGGCTTATCCTGGGGTAAGACATCTTTTTGCACTCTCCGCATAGTGGCCATTGTAAAACAGTTAAGTGAAGCTTGTCCGTGAAAAGGGGCTTCCCATTCCATTTGGTCCACTTTATCAAATCTATTTTTCTTTTTATTGTCAGGCCTGATTTTGCCCCGTGGCGTGTCCAGGTCCTGATCCATGTTCCCACTTGTGGGTGTTCCCTCATGTGCTATGCTACACCTTTCTACAAAGTTCTCAATGTCCCATCTTGCTTTGGGCCAATAATAATTGTGAGCCACCTTTTGAATGATGGTACCTATTTTCTCATGGTCCCCATCTGGTTTCACATGTAGGCTCCTTATTAATTCTGTCCTGTATCTTTTTGGAAGAACCAGCTGTCCGTGACCATTGGATCTAGCTCCAGTCTTCCTATACATCAACTTGTTTTTCATGTAAAAATCTCCCTTGCCTGGAGTTGTATGACAAGTTGACAATTTTCTGAAACAAGGCTTGAGTGTTTTATCCCCAGCCTGTGCCTTCCTCATCTCTTCTGGAGTGGTATCTAACATAATATCCTCCTCCTGTCTTGAGGTCGACCTGACCTGAAGGGTTGCCATATACACAGGTTTCCTTCTGCAACGGTCAGTGTCATGATTGTCCATCTGACAATTTTTACACCACCTTTTTCCTTGGTTGAAAGATTTTCTTTCATCATATTTCCTTTCATCGAATTGTGGGAATTTATTTTTATTTTCATACCGTGGCCTATCAAATTGGTGCTTACCTTTATTTTGATCCCTAGGATCAAATTTATTAAAGTTCTGTGGTGCCCTAAAGTTATCCACCTGTTTCTTTTTATTACCTGTTACCTCTGCTTGAGCTGCTTGATACCTTTCAGCAACATTTAGCAACTCACCCAGCCTCTCTGCACCTTGTTCCATGAGAAACTTTCTCAGGTCTGGAGCCATGGACTCTCTTAGTTGCTCTATAAGGACCATTTCCTTAAGATCTTGGGTTTTCCCCAGAGAAGTCCATTTCTCCAAGTATGTCTCTATGCGTGCAGAGAACTGGTGATAGGTTTCACCTGACAGTAGTTTAGCATTCCTAAATTTTTTCCTGTAAAACTCTGCATTCTTTTCATACCTTAACAAAAGAGCCTGCTTTAGCATGTCATAATTTTCCTGATCACCTCTGCTCATTTTTGCAAAAACTTCATAAGCTGCCCCACGAAGTCCCTGAGATAACTTTAAGCTCCACCTTTCTCTCTCTAACCCATACGTGGTAGCTAATAGTTCATACCTATTTAGGTAGCTCTCAATATCATCGTCTTTCTCAACAAAATGATCTAAATGAAAATTCATAGCTGAGGTTGAGGCTCCTTGAGTAACCGTAGCATCAGAGGCAAAGGGACTGGCACCATTTTCAGGAGCATGGCCTTGAAACTCCAACTCCCTTAGTCGTAATTCATGTTCCCTTTGTAATCTTTTCTCCTCCTTTTCTGCTTCCCTCTCTGCAGCTAATCTCCTCTCTTCCCTTTCTGCAGCTAATTTCTTCTCTTCCCTTTCTGCAGCCAATCTTCTGTCTTCTATTTCTGCCTCCAATTTCTTAGCCTCAGCCTCAATCTGTAACCTCTTAGTCTCAGCCTCAGCTTGCAACCTCTTAGTCTCAGCCTCAGCTTCAAATTGTAACTTCTTAATTTCCCTGTCAGCCTCTAACTTTCTTTCGGCTTCAAACCTTCTTTCTTCGCGTTCAATAAATTTGTCACATTCCGTAGTAACATAGGCAACCATAACTTGCCCATCTAATCCTAACTCTTTTGCAGTCTGAACCGCAGCAGATCGAAATTTGGCCAGGTCCGCCATTGTCTATTATGTAAATTTATACAATGTCTAACCAACAATTCAATCTCTAATGGACAACACAGGCACCGTGAGCTCAACCTTATTTAATTCCACCCAAGGATACCTTTTAATTCTTATATTCCCTGAAGTGAATTACCCCCAATATTTTTAATAGTTAAAGATTCAAAATCCCAAGAGCGAGACCCCAATATATGTGGTGAAGTGGGAAGTTATAAATACTTATAGGGAACTTAGTGTACTGACTGAGATCAGCTGTGAAGGTATCTATATCTATTAAGAGTAGTGTATTATAGATAACCTTACTTGCTACCACATATCTATATATCTCAGTCAGAATTATTCTGGAATAGTGTGATGCTACGTTATGTGTCTAGGGTATGAGTATGGTGAAGTGTAAGTCACAACAACAGACAGATAAACAATTTAATTTAATCCACTACTCTTGACAACACTGTGACACTCACATACATATACCACTCTACAAAGATATCTTAAAAGAGTCACTGATAAACTTTCAAATAACAACATGTATTCATTACTGGCATGAATGAATATGTGTCCTGATTCAACTACAAGGGAACCAGGAATCACAATCAATTTAAATTACAAGTTATGTACAGAATGTATTTAATATGAATATTGTAGTGACATATATTAGTACAAATGTTCTATGTGTGTCAGTTGTGTAGTAGTAAAATGAGGTAATACTGGTTTTGTTTTGTTCAAGCTCTGTTGGTATTTGTCATCATGACTTCAATAGTTTGTCTTTAGGGACCAGTATTGGAGATGTTCACAGTTCCTGATTTTAAGACAAGTAAATTCCCCTCTGAATAGTATTTTTATAAAGTTATTTCAAGATGAGGGGACATAATGTTGAGCTCAGCTGGCCAACTCTGCTTATCTTGAGTGATGGCGGCAGGAAAGGACTCCTCTGCTCGAATTCTCCTCTGGGCTCAGGAGACACCTCACTGATAGCTAAAAAGACCAAGGAGTATGCTGTCCGACTCTGGATTCAGCAAATCTCTGACCAGATGCTGCTCAGTACCATCAAGACCACTGTCCCACAATTCATACGAATAACACAGATACGTTGATTAGCAATGAATTCTGGCACAAACTGGCACAAATTTCCTTCTGCTTATCTTCCAGGCTTTTATTGAGCCAAATATAAGCTGGCTTCAACGCACTGATGCTTTATCAAGTGTATTTAAACAAGTGGTTTCGAACTAACGCTCCCAAGTGTGTATATCAGCGAGACTGGCCAATGAGCCACGTTTCGACAAGTGTTTGAAAAAATGTTATCTTTTCCCGTCTCCCCTAACAACCAAGATAGTATTTATAGCCCGACCAATCGTGGTTAGGCTTTCATTTGTTGCGCTCCAATCAATTTGAAGTTTACATGGTAGGCTATTTCTGTAACGTAAATTTTTTTCAAACACGTTAAAAAAAAATCTTATGAGCAGAAATGATTTTATGCTGTCAGGCACCCCCAATATTTTATTTTGGGTATAATTTATTAATTCCTGGACTATTTGCGTAACGTTTTACATATTATTTGTCAGCAAGCCCTAAGGAACCCAAAAATACTAATTTAAAGGAGCTACGTGGCTGCGTTCAAAATATGCAATTTCTTCTACCTCCTGTTTGGAAGATGTGCTGTCTGGGTACTGTTATGTGTTCAAACGTAAACCCATCTAATGTTGTCTTTTCTAATAAGAGTTTGTTATGATTTATAAACCTAACTCTGGGAAAGGGTAGTGTATTTTATCACTGTCCGTCTGAAAAAGTTAGTGCTTGTAGACTTACACGCGTGATGCCAGCATTTGTATATCGCGCGTCGCGTGTTGCATGCGTTCCTGATTTTCAGCCCTCCCCTCTCGCTATCCTTTTGTCCATCTGTTCGTTCGTTTTGGTAACGTAATATAATTAATGTTAGGATTAATTTAGGTCATTACGCAGTACGTCTCAATGTTTTTCTTAGAAATGCAGCACACGTTTCATTGAAGAAAGCGGGTATAATACAGTAAGCTTTTACTATCAACGTGAAAGCGTTACAATTTGCAGACGAAGTAGAAAACAAGGGGGATTTCGAGTACATTCTTTGTGACAGCACTGTCATTTTCCCATTGCTCTTCTCTTTATTAATTTTATTTGTTAGGCTTTATATTTACCTAATAATTTATATATGTGGATTAGAATATTTCATGACAGGAAATAAAACTAAAGGCTGAATAAAAACTACCACAGAAGAGAATATATCCCTTGTTGTCTATCCATCAAGAAGATCTTTCACAACCCTGAAAGTTGCCCCAACACAACCTTCATAATTTTCCTTACCAGTATCAATTTTCAATTTCATGCAGTATTATGTTTTAGCATCAGTGAGAGCAGATAGTTTGAATCCCCACTTTGTGGCAGTTAGTGCATGAAATATATTCCTGCCTGTGTACAGAGCGAGGTGATTTTCTCCCTAACTATTCACTTCGTCAGATCTATGGCAGTGTCGGGGGAAAAAGTTTGAAAAAAATCAATGGACATATATTCAGTTGTGGCACCATGAACTTTGTGCAGCCCACAGCTTCCAACATTCAGTAGTTCTATGCCATAGTTCTGGTTCAGTAGTGCATTAATTTTGTCATGAAAAGCCCAGTTTACATTAGGTCCATCCAAGGACAGTTGGAGCAAATGTCCTAAATTTAACGAAGAGCATGCATCATCAAACGCAGTCTGAATATCAAGAGCTCTAGCATGTCCAAGAAACTTTGATGTTAGATAATGTGTTTTTATCACATTTACATCCCAGAAACGAACATGGAAATAAATTTGCTTTCGCTGCATTGATTTGTTCATGCTTTCATCAAACAGAACAATGTAACTGTTCTTGCTAAGCTGGCTCTCAAGAAGTGAGGTGAAATATGGAGCCAGTCCAAAAGAGGCTAAGAGGCCAGGTAGAAAGTTTTCCTTTCAGACAGACCAAACTGTCTGGCAATAGAACTATCAGGAAACATTTTCTGAAATTTTTTATTAATTCCTGTATTTGAATTAAAACTATGGTGACTTTTGACTGAAAACAGAGTCCAAATAATCTCAGCTCTCAGAGTTTCTTCCTTGGTCACAAATGATGTCACATCTGTAGGTCTTCTAGTAGTGTTAGACGTTTTTGACGTTTCCGGGGGAGTAGTGTTAGAAGGTTTTGATATTTCTGAGGGTAAAACTGCTCCTTGGGGTTGTGTTCTTTTCTGTTAACAAAAAAAAAAAAAACAGGAACACCTTATGAGTAGGCCTAAGCTATGTATATTTACCAAATCAAAGTTTTAAACGCGTGCACATTTCGAAGACACATATTAAACTAAACACATTGTTCTGGGCTGAACTTATAGTAGTAAGGGTAGTTATTAGGGTATGAGGGGATAGGGTAGTGTGGTGATGCGGTTCATAAAGTTGAAGGGTTTCTCTCTAATTCTATGTGGTGTGTGTAGACGTGGTCAGTAACGTACATGGAGGGTTGCGGGTGAGTATAGGATGTTAGTAAGGATGGAGGGGGGCGTAATGGGCGTTGAGCGTATGGGAGAGGGAGGGTGTGCGTTGGGGGGGACGCGTAGGGTATAGAATTAGAAATGGTTAGATTATTTGCTCAAGTACTGGGTAGTGCGTTTTAGGTTAATGTGGATATGAGGGTGGAGATACTTAGTAGTTAATATCGGAGGGACACTTGGAGTTGCAAGAGGTAGGGAGGTGTGGGGGTTTTATTTGGGTGTAGGGTTTTTAAATTTTTTTGGTGTTAACATTGGGGGTTGAGGTGGGTTTGGGGTGTAGGGGTGATTTTTGGTTTAGGGGGTAGGGGTGGGGTTAGGTGGGGGTTGGTGGCGGGTGGGGGATTTATGGGGGGGGGAAATGTGGAGTAGGTGGGGTTGGGGGAGGGTGGGGGAATTTAGGGGGATGTCAACTATGGGTGGGGGGAGGGTTGTTATGTTGGATAAGTGGTGGTGGATTTTTGGGTAGGGTGTGGGTGGTCTTGGTGGGTGAGTGAGGGAGGTGATGTTGAGGGGACGGGGGGGAGGGTATGTATTGGGACTTGGGTTGATGGGTGGGAGTCTTCTAGGATGGTGGGGGGGGGGACGGTTGTGGTGTGTTGGAGGGGGAGGGTTGGGTGGTGGGGGGGGTGGTGATTGTTGGGGGGGTGGGTTGGTGGTGGGGTAGGGGTGGGTTGGGAGGTGGGGTGGGGGGGATTGGTAATGTGGTGGCCGGTATTGGTGGGTTGAGGAAGGGGGGGGGGGGGGGGTGGGGATGGGGGGGCATTTTGGTGGGGGTTGGGGGGGGGGGGTGTCATGGTCATGTGTGGTATGGGGTTGTATGGGGGGTGATGGGTGAATTGGGGGGTGAGACATATAATGGGGGGAGGGGTGGGGGTTGGGGGGTTGTGGGTACAGGGGTGGTGGGGATTGGTTGAGGGGTGGGGGGGGGAGGGGAGTTGGTGATTGGTCAGGTGGTGGTGCGGGGGAGGGGGGGGGGGGTTGGTTGGAGGGATGTGAGGTAAGGGTGGGGGGGTGGGGAGGGGTAATACATGGGGGGGGGTGTTGGGGGGTAGGGGGGTGGTGATGGGGGGGGGGTGGTATTGGGGGTAAAATTAGAGGGGGGGTCCAAGGGGGGTGGTATGGCGGTTAGGGGGGGGGTGGGTTGGGGGGGGTTTTGGTGGGGGGGATTGAAGGTGGGTGGGGGTGCTGTTGGGTGGGGGAGGTGGGGCGGGGTTGGATAGGGCCCACGTTGGGTGGAGTTTGTTGGGGTGGGGGGGGTTGTTAGTTGAGGTGGGGGGGGGGGGGGGTGTGGGGGGGGGGGGGGGTGTTGGGGGAGGGGATGGTTCGTGGGGGGGGTGGGGGGAGGTGTGGGTGGGGGGGGGGGTGTTGGGGGGTGTGGTGTGGGGTGGGGAGATGAGGGGGGTTGGGTGGGGGGTGGAGGGAGGGTTGTTGGTTTGGGTTTTGTGGGGGTTTTTTTGTGGGGTGGGTGGTTTTTTAGGGGGTGTTGGGGTGGTTTTTTGGTTGGTTTTGTTTGTGTGGGGATGTGTTGTGGGGGTGGGTGGGGGGGGGTGGTGTTGGGGTTGGGTGGGGTGGTTGACGGTGTTTGTTCTGTTTTGGGGGGGGTTTGGTTGTGGGGTTTTGTTTGTGTGGGTTGGGGGGGTGGTTTGGAGGGAGTGGTTTTTAGTATTGTGGTTAGGGGGGGTGGGGGGGTGGGTGGGGGGAGGGGTTTGGTTTTGGTGGTGGTGGGTTTGTGGGTTGGATGATTTGGGGGTGTGGTTGTTTTGGGGGGGGATATGTGAGACAGAGTTGGTATTGTTAGTTTGGGTCCCAGATGGCCTTAATTTGCTTGAGGGGAGTGATGTTGTTATAGTGGACACTTGCAATGGGGGTTTCAATTGGAGACAGTTCTATCTGCCTATCTTTAAGGTACACTGCCTTGTTATTTAAGTGGTACTGTTGGAACGGGCCTCAACATTATTTTGAAGATAGTTGGTTAATTAATGGTGGGGGGTAAGTGGTGGTATTTAAATCATGGTGGGTTAATTACTGTGGACAATATTTGGTGCGGAAAGTTGTCAGAGTTGAAAATGGTTAGGCAAGCATGGATCCAAATTCCAGACCCCCGTTAAATTTTGAATGTAATAAGTTGGGTACACCGCTTGCAGTTACTCAGTGAATAATAAACACATGTGGTATTCAAACAATGACATTTGTCCCCCCCACGCCATTGAAAATTGACTAGAATGGCGTAGTATTTTGGAGTATTTTGGAGTTGGGATGGGGTTGATTAGTCGCCTGCGCATTACCGGAGATCAAAGGTGTTGGTTATCCCTAACGATTCGCCATAAACAATGATACTTTTAAACAAACGTTGAAGTCACTATGATAAGATGTGGATAGAATATTCACCAGTAAAATTTTCAATCACCCACTTTTTACACCATAAATGCACTCCCCCCAAAATGGAGCATTGACAATCAGATATCACACAACACACACAATTTATTAATTTCTTGATGAAAGTTTCAAAATAAAGTTATTTAATCCTTGGCACGTACATAAAGGGTGACCCCGTGTGGATCTACTGTCCAGGTCATGCAACGGAAATGTGAGCAACCCGGAGCAAATATCAGTAAGGAATCAGCAACTGGAACAGACAGACATCTTCACATACCTAGGATGCATAGTAACACCAGACGGCAGAGAAAGCAAAGACATCAACAACAGAATGAACAAAGCAAGAACAGCCTTTTTTAGTCTAAACAACATCTGGAAGTCTTCTCAGTACAGCACAAGGACAAAATTAAGATTATATCAGAGCTGTGTGCTTTCTGTGCTTCTCTATGGTGCGGAATGCTGGAGAGTTACAGAGAAGGAAATGTCAAAATTGTCCTCTTTTCACACAACATGCCTAAGAAAAATTATCAGAATCTTTTGGCCGAATACCATCACCAACTCAGAGCAAGCAAGAGGACATGCACACCATCATAGCTGGCAGACGCTGGAGCTGGGTTGGCCATGTCCTCAGAAGAGACCCCGATGCCATCACAAGAACAGCTATGCTATGGATCCCTGAAGGAAAATGAAAGAGAGGCTGACCAAAAACAACTTGGCGGAGGACTGTGGAGGCTGAGATGCAAAGAATGAACCAGAGTTGGGGCACTGTACGAAGGATGGCCACCAACCGAGCAAAGTGTAATCAATTTGTTGTTGCCCTACAAGACGCCACCAGGCGTGATGGCCACCGACTGCTTTGACGGTCGGCGGCTAAGGATCAGAGAAAAGAAGATATATATATATATATATATGAAAGGGATAAAGATGACATGGAAGGACTGTTAGCAGACAGCACAGTGCAGGAGGACTTGATGTCAATTTACTGAAGGCCTATGCTCCTTCGAAAACTGAAGGAAAAAGAATGAGTGAGGAAAAAAATGTAAAAAAGTTCTGAAAATAATACTTATTTGGTCGTTCCCCTTCTACCGTGAGGTGTAAAGGTTTGGAAGAGAGAGCGACAGACTATCCTCCTGGCCTGGTTCCATTCTAGTCCTCGACCCTTCAAAGATTGTCTAATGTTGTCCTCCCAGCGGACTCTGGGTTGTCCTGGAGGTCTGGATCCCTGGCTCTTAGTTTCCCATGTTGACGATATGTCAAGGCCTAAAATCCCACCCCCTGCAGACCCAAGTAGAACAGTCCCAACTAAGATGGTTTGGCCATGTCTGCAGAATGGGAGAAGGTCGGCTGAAGATAATTCTGATTATAATAAAAAATCTGGCTAGACCCTGTCCAAATGTTTAATTTCTAACCGAACCAGTTTTTCCGTTGAAATAAACAAACACACAGCAACCCACCCTTTTCAAGGTAAGTCTGTGGAATCCATGAAGGCTGTGACAGCAGCTGAGGACCAGTGGCCGCATACGGATCTTCGTGGCCACGAGAGGCAGCATACATGTCTTCTGATACACTTCCATCTCTTGTGCTTGGTGGTCTCTCTCTGATGCTGTCAAAGTTTTGGGGCTGGGCTGTTATTCCTCCATAATCAAACTGATTTGGTTGATCATCTGAAGGAGGTGGTGGCAGTGGTGGGGAAGCTACATGTCAAAATAAACTCAATGAAATGTGTGTGCATATCTTAATGAGCATTTTCTTTCACAACAAAACCATAATCATTGTCAAATGTGACTCTTAGTACAAATATATACAACTCTTAGCACAGTCATATATGATTCTGAGTACAAATATATACAATTCTTAGTACAATCATAGTTAACTCTTAGCCCAAATATATATAATTCATAGTACCAACATAGTTAACTCTTAGTACAAATATATACAATTCTTGGTACAATCACAGTTTACTCAGTACAAATATATACAATTCTTAGTATAAATATATACAATTCTTAGTACAAACCCAGTTAACTCTTAGTACAAATATATACAATTCTTAGTACAATCATAGTTAACTCTTAGTACAAATATTTACAATTCTTAGTGCAATCATAGTTAACTCTTAGTACAAATATATACAATTGTGAGTAAAATATATACAATTCTTAGTACAATCATAGTTAACTCTTAGTACAAATATATACAATTCTTAGTACAAACATAGTTAACTCTTAGTACAAATATATACAATTCTTAATGCAAACATAGTTAACTCTTAGTACAAATATATACAATTCTTAGTACAATCATATATACAATTCTTACTACAATCATATATACAATTCTTACTACAATCACATTTAACTCTTAGTACAAATATATATTTCTTAGTACATATATATATATATATATATATATATATATAATTCTTAGTACAAATACTCGTATATATGATTCTTAGTACATTCTTATTTAACTCTTAGTATGTGTGTGTGTGTGTGTGTGTATATATATATATATATATATATATATATATATATATATATATATATATATATATATATATATATATATATATATATATATATATATATATATATATATATATATATATATATCCCAACGGGCTGATCACCTGTTTGCCAGTCACTTTGATTATGGAAACAACGGCAAACGGATTGATTTGTCGTTGCCCTAAAGACGCCATTAGGCGTGATGGGAACAATGGCAGAGAAAATCTATTCGCTGTTGCCCTTAAGACGCCACTAGGCGCAATGGCCACTGACTGCTTTGCCGGTCGTTGGCTAAGGACGGAAGAAGAAGAATATATATATATAGGCGGGATTGCTGTGTATCATTGTAAAGACACACTATTGGTTTACATTTCCCGCGCGTACATGGCGCGCGCGGGGTGCCATGTGAAAGAGAAATTGGCGGGAAACTGGTTCAGTTGTGTATGAAGCGGTGTCATGGACAAAAGGAGCATTGAGCCGAAACATCCGCACAGATGTTGGACATTTGCAATGCTGACGAAGATGATTTTTTTCGTACACTGGTTACTGTGGATGAATGTTGGGTGCATTTCTATGACCCCGAGACTAAAAACCAGAGCAAACAATGGAAACATTCCTGTTCACCACCACCAAAGAAGGCAAAGACGGTACCCTCTGCAGGAAAGGTCATGCTCCCCGTCTTTTGGGACTGCCGCGGGGTAATACTCACCGACTACCTTCCTCGTGGCCTTACTATCAACTCCACGTACTACCAAAGCCTTCTCCAGAAGTTACGAGAAGAAATGAAGCGCAAAAGATGTGGGATGCTGTCCAGAGGCGTTCGTCTGCTTCAGGACAATGCACCGGCTCATGCAGCTCATGGCTCCATCGTCCTTGCCCAGCAGTGCGGGCATGAAATCATGCCCCATCCAGCATTCTCACCGGACTTGGCACCGAGTGACTTCTTCCTGTTTTCAAACATGAAGAATCCGCTTCGTGGACGTCGTTTTTCTAACGACCAGGACTTGATTACTGAACTGGAGACGTGGTTCCGGGCCCAGACGGGGATGTTCTACAATCAGGGCATCAGGAAGGTGAAGAAGACATGGGAGAAGTGCATTGCCTTGAGGGGTGAATACATAGAGAAGGACTAAAGTTCACACCAATTTCCAGGTACGTGCCTTGACTCCTTCATACTAAAGTGCAAAACTTTTCGACCGCCCCTCGTATATATATATATATATATATATATACATATATATATATATATATATATATATATATATATATATATATATATATATATATATATATATATATACACATATACAGTCATGCGCCGCATAATGTCCGTTCGGACAACGTCCGACCGCATGTACGTCCGTGGTCCCATAAGGTTATAATAGAGTTCAGAAATCCCGATCGGAGAACAGGACAAAGCGGACGTAACCGGACGTAGCGAAAGCAACAGCTTCCCGCACGCAACACATGTATCTCATGTCTCTTGTATACAGTACAAAGAGATTGCGATGCCAGGCGTATTTTTTTTTTCCTTAACCAGCGGCACTTGGGCTTTCAGCCCTTCGGCCCAATGACATGTCATTGTGAGGCTGGGGAACCTGAGGACTTTCCTTCCAACCCGGTCAGGAGCTTTGCTCCTTCCCATCCACAGACGGTTTATATCAGGAGCCATTCACGTTATTCAGTCAAAATCCCGGTCGATGACACTCTTACAAATGCCCGCACCCGGGCTTGAACCTTGAAAACCTGGTCACCAGCGCAATGTTGTAACCATTACACCAGTGGCTCCCATGCCAGGCGTATAATGGTACAGTACATATATAACCTAAAATACAGTACATACGTCTTGATAGTCATAATAAACGTCTATGTTACTGGCCTATGTATGTACTGTACTGCACTTACTATCGTTATTTTAATGTGAACTTTCGAAGATACATTACCGTGAAGTGCATCACGGCTCCCAAACACAGCAAAACCAGTTCTAGTGATAGCAGCAGCAAGAGACAAAGGAAAAGTATCGATTTGGAAGTGAAACAAAATGTAATTAAACAGCACGAAGGTGGAAAACCAGTGAATGCTATAGCTCGTGATTTGGGCATGTCGCACTCAACAGTCACAACGATCCTTAAGAACAAAGAAAAAATTCTCCAAGCTGTTAAAAGATCGGCTCCACTGAAAGCTACACAGCTTCCGAAAATGCGAGAAGGACCTATATCAGATACGGAAAAATTGCTAATGACCAAACACAGAAGCGAATCCCACTCAGCACATTGACGATTACTGCTAAGGTACGAAGCTTGTTCGAAATGCTTAGTAAAGAAAAAGCAGGACCAGACTACAATATCGAGTTTAGTGCTAGTTTTGGTGGTTCAAGTGCTTCAAACAACGTTGTTCGCTGCATAATGTGAAAGTGAGTAGTGAGTCTGTGAGTGCTGATGCTAAGGCAGCAGAAGATTTTGTCAAAACCCTAGATACTCTAATTGTAGAGGGAGGTTATTTGCCCCAGCAAATTTTTAACATGAACAGTCACAGTTGACACATTAGCTGAAATGCAGTACTGTATGTGTACAGTATCTTGGCTATTTAGTCAATACAGGTACACTACAGTATCGCATATAACTTTGCTAAGTATAAAGTATGGTGTTCGCACAACGTCCAAATCGCATAATGTCCTATTTCACAGAACGTATCGTGGACGTTAAGCGGCGCATGACTGTATGTATGTATATATATATATATATATACACACACACACAATTCTTAGTACAATCATATTTAACTCTTAGTATATGTGATAGAGTTACTGTGATTTATATTTCAACAGGCCCCAATTCATTCTTCGATTTGAGTTTGCCCCAGTCTTCTTCTCTTTGTAACTATATAAGTTGCACTAGTTCTCTCTGTAAATATATCGAGTTTAGTCTTTTCTTGTAGGGAATTAATTGCGGTTTTTTTCCATAGGGATTACTGTAGTTTAGTACAGATTTTGCACCAGTGCTTTTCGCTGTAGAAATTTCGTTCTAGTAGTCGTATTTTGCTTTGTTCATTTATCGCAATCATGCAGGGTTTATCTTTGTTAAAATTCGCGCACGCGGTTGGTATAACATTATTTAACTTTTGATGTAATATGGATGCGCGGGATGTAACATATATGACTTACGCGTTGCTTTCAAATCTATTGGCGGAGGTCACGGTTGTTAGATTTTTCTAGCGATTTCATTGGTCTTAGAGGACGCAAGCAATGACGTAGAGGCATAGGTCTGCGTGGGATTTTTGAGGATATATACTCGTGCATACTGATATCGGGTCTCTCTATGATGAAAGAATTGCCTGCCGTGAATCTAGCTTTTATCGTCTGCATCCACGCGGAAGAAACGCGGTAATCGGTATGTTCATAATTTATTAGCGTCGTAATTTTGGTTCGCTTTAACATAGGATCGTAGCTGATACGTACGGGTTCTTCAGGAAGGTTAAAGTTATTTTATATAAATGAACATGCCATCAATTACTATCTTAGAGAAAGTATTTAATGTAAGAGTTGCACATAATTTTTCTAGGATAAGCTAGTTCGTGCTTTGATTTGATGTGGTAGCTTTTGTGATAGTATCTTGGTGAATTAGCGTTTAGACACATGGGCGCTTGGTCACAGGTAATTAATAGTCCTTTATCTGTGAGTTTAATGGTTGTAGCGTAACGACGCTTGCGTAATTAACTATATAAGGTTAATCATAATATTTGCAGTGTGAATAAGCTTGGTAGTTTGTACGGTATTATCTATTGTGAATTGTATTGCTGTGTAATCAGAAGAAATGTAATCTGTATTTCTGATATGGGAATTTCTTTTTATTTCAAAGAGTTGTAATCTATAATTCTGATATGGGAATTTCTTTTATTACAAAAAGATGTATAATATTTCTAATAAGGGAATTGTTTTTCTGAGACGAGAGTTCGGCCTTCCTAGATTTAATTTTGTATTGATCAATGAACACCAAGGGTCAGTGATAAAGTAGCCCTAAGTATTACAGACAGGAAGGGTTCTCTCAGTGAAAAAATTGTTGTGACACATGGCTAGTCATGCAGAACAAACGATCTAGGTCAGCCCATCTGGGAGATTATTTCCAGATCGTTGTTTACTTTGAAAACGGGTAGAGAGAAGTAGAGGGGAGATTGTATGGGAGGCTGATTTTTCGGGCATAAATAATTGTTTGTCACTTAGTGCGAAAATAGAGCAGGAGATAGATGTTAGAGAGCAGTATATTATTTATGTGTTGTACAGCTGTTGCATTTCTTTTTTTTGCAGCAGTTCACGGCATAGTGGGAGAGCGTAATTTGTACATACAAATTACCCACGGCAACAGTGGCATCTCATAAGCTGAAAGCTTGAGATATCGCCAGGGGCGATAGAAAATAAACACGTGGTTCCAGGCATCAAAGACATTCTTCAAGCTGGAACGGGATTTTTGTCTTAAAAAAATCCAGAGCTCTGAGCTCTTTGTTGTTACACATGCAAAGTGGCGCGTTGCCAGCGTTGTTGTAATTTCGGTTTCTTCACGACCATAATAAAGTCGTTGCTCTAAACCCGAAGAGGGGTAACGGTGCCAATTTAAGAAGTTGGCCAGCATCAGTGCAGAAGTCAGAAAACAGGAGAAAGGGTGAACATTCCTGGTTCTGAATGTGAACGAGAGAAGGGGGTAATGGAGACGCCACATCAGCAGACAAAGAGTGTCAGAGAGACACTGAAGCCAGGCGGAGACGAGAGAGGGATAGAGAGAAATAGCCGGGACCAGTAGGGTCTTATATTATCCTTAGAGGAAAACCTCTGAGCCATAAATGTAAACAAAGTCTACTAGCGTAGCAGTAAAAGTGGTGTTAGTTAGTGGCGTGTATATCGCCTAAAGAGTTTGGAAGCTGTGTAGGTAGTTGTTTAGGCAGTGTCAGCTGGACAGCGACAGTAAACAATTAATAATAGCTAGTTGGAGTGGTGGCTCGAAATCCAAGGCCCACCCAGTTCAGTGTGGGTTTTGTTTAATCTCAAATTCTTTTCCCCATACAGGTTGCAATTGTGGGTGAAGGGGTGGGGTTGATGATAAATCATTTTAAATGTGCTTTGTTTGCTTTCAGGTGTGCGAACACGCACTTTATTTCTCTGATGTGTACTTGATTTTATTGGTATAAATAAACTGTAAATTGTAGCTTGGATCAGTCACTTTATTTACATACAGTAGCTATATGTTGTCTGTATAGTGGTGTCTGTGGTCTTTAATTAAACCTTATCTCCTTAGGGCAGTAAGAGGTGGTGAGGCTATAGCTATCAAAATACGTCCCAAGTGGCAAGGGAGAGTCAATCTAGGTTCTCGGCCCTTGACGCCAATAGTCTCATCTTCCCACAGTCACTGTCATTTTCATCTAAAATCTATCTTCTCAGCCTTTCTCTAAATAGGGTCTTGTCCACACACTCAGACGACACTCTATACTTAAATCCACTTCGTGACAGTATAAATATGAAAGGTGGTTGAAGTAACATGAAGAGACATGGTCCGCAACCAGACGATACGTCAAGGCGTAAAATCCCACCCCCTGCAGACCCAAGTAAAACAGTCCCAACTAAGATGGTTTGGCCATGTCTGCAGAATGGGAGAAGATTGGCTACCACGACAAGCATGGGAAACAAAGAGCCAGGGATCCAGACCCCCAGGATGACCCAGAGTCCGCTGGGAGGACTACATTAGACAATCGTTGAAGGACCGAGGACTAGAATGGAACCGGGCCAGGAGGAAGACAGCCGATAGGATAGTCTGGCGCTCTCTCTTCCAAACCTCTACACCTCACAGTAGAAGGGGAACGACTAAGTAAGTAAGTATAAATATATAAAATTCTCAGTCCAAACATATATGATTCTGAGTACACATATAAATAATTTTTAGTACAATCATATCTCTTGGTACAAACATATATGATTCTGAGTACAAATATAAACAATTCTTAGTACAATCATATATAACTCTTAGTACAAAATATATGATTATAGCTAACCATCATGTACAAATGGAAAATATAGGTCCCCCCCCTCCCAACCAAAAAAAAAACAACAACACAAAACTCACCTGCAATACCCATGAAAGGGTCAGGAAAATCATCGTAATCAGCAGGAGGTGGAGGAAAGACTGAAGGTGAGGGCTCTGTCAAATCAAAGTAGACAACAACAAAAAATCATATGGTAGAGGCATTAAATAAGAAAAGATATCATTACCAAACTGGTCATGGACACTCACTGAGGAAACCTGCTGATATCATTACCAAACTGGTCATGGACACACACTGAGGAAACCTGCTGATATCATTACCAAACTGGTCATGGACACACACTGAGGAAACCTGCTGATATCATTACCAAACTGGTCATGGACACACTGAGGAAACCTGCTATCATTACCAAACTGGTCATGGACACACTCTGAGGAAACCTGCTGATATCATTACCAAACTGGTCATGGACACACACTGAGGAAACCTGCTGATATCATTACCAAACTGGTCATGGACACACACTGAGGAAACCTGCTGATATCATTACCAAACTGGTCATGGACACACACTGAGGAAACCTGCTGATATCATTACCAAACTGGTCATGGACACACACTGAGGAAACCTGCTGATATCATTACCAAACTGGTCATGGACACTCACTGAGGAAACCTGCTGATATCATTACCAAACTGGTCATGGACACACACTGAGGAAACCTGCTGATATCATTACCAGGCAATCCTTGTTCTGGCATCCCCAGAGGAGGTAAGAGGAAGACATGGAGAAGAAAACTGGAGATAGAAATAAAAAGGGATAAGGAAGACATGGAAAGATCTAGAGCTGACAGCATGGGACAGGCTGATGTTTGTTGAGCTCTAGATGGCACGGGACAGGCTGATGTTTGTTGAGCTCTAGATGGCACGGGACAGGCTGATGTTTGTTGGAAGCCTATGTTCCTTGGGGAGCTGAAGATTTTTTCTTAGTTAACTCTTTCAGTGCCGAGTAAGAATTATGGGATAGTGTTAAGGTCAAAAGGGGAGTGATCCGTACTATGCTGATTATACAGTGTGAATTCAGGGTTGTGGCACTTGTCGGCTTGTTTAATTGCGAGTTGTTTAAACATTTATATGTTAGAAAACAGAGTGTACAGAAAGCGTGTGAGCGCTAGTCATGTAGTTATTCTGTACTGGTTTCGGCCGGCTGTGAATAGCTCACGGCTAGTCCGTGAACAGCCGAGTCCGGTGACTGTTTGGCGGGAGATGTGTGTTCCCGTGGCAGTCGGAGAGGAGTCTAAGTTTGGGGCGTTGACTGGAGTCAGCGCTGTGTCTTGTGTGTGTTCCCAAGGCTAGTGTACGGGAACGATGTTTGGCCATTTTTCGAGGTGTACCATTATTTGCCTATTTTAGGTGTGATTATCTGCAGATAAGAGAAGATAAGGTGTACTTTATGTTAAGGACATGTTCTGGGGGCCTTGGTGTCTACAGGCCGATGTTTTGGATCATATTTACCTCCCTGATAGATTTCTATTGTGCAGGAATGGCGCTAGGAGATGGTAAGGCCATTGTTCCTTATGGAGGGAGAGTTTTCTGGTGAATGTACTTTATTTAAAGAGATTATAAGGCCAGGATTTGTGCAGGCCAGATTACTTGTAGACTGCAGAGCGGACAGTCTTTTGAGTATATATATATTTAAGCCTGTGCGGCGTTTTGGTAACTGCAGTGTATGCAGTCGTTGAAGTATTCCTGTAGATTTAAGCCTGTGTGGCGTTTTGTAACTGCAGTATCAGCAGTCGTTCTGGTGGAACATTAGAACTGCGAGTATATGTATAGATTTAAGCCTGTGTGGTGTTTTGTAACTGCAGTATCAGCAGTCGTTCTGGTGGATTTACTGATGTAACATTAGAACTGCGATGTAAACAGGGTTTACATCATACTGAACAGCTGTGACATTCTGCGCAATTGATTATTATTGATTCTGTGTATCCTGTTGTACCTGTGTAGTGTATTGTACCGGATTGATGTTGCTGTGTGAATAAATTATGTGCTGTCAATTGGAAATGAACACTAGTCTGATTCGTTGATCTATGCTTGACAGTACAGGGTGAGTGACTGTACCCTTCATACCACTCACTACAGACTTTATACACAGTGACAATACAGAGCTAGCCCATTTATCATCTGCTCTGTGTGGGCGCATGTACTCCAACAGTCTAATCACTTCAACAGAGATATACTCTTACCAACTATATATTAACAGTACCAATTACCCTGGGATAGCTTTAGCAGAATTATTATAACAACGATACTTTATCAGATAGGTCCCAGCAACAATTATGGGATAGGTCCCAGCAACAATTATGGGATAGGTCCCAGCAACAATTATGGGATAGGTCCCAGCAACAATTATGGGATAGGTCCCAGTAACAATTATGGGGTTAATCCCAGCAACAGTTATGGGGTTGGTCTTAGAAATAATTATGAGATTGGTCCCAGTAACAATTATGAAGTTGGTCCCGGCAACAATTATGGGATTGGTCCCAGTGACAATTATGGGACTGATTCCGGCAAAAATTATGAGGTTGGTCCTAGCAAATATTATGGGATTGGTTCCAGAACAAATTATGGGATTGGTCACAGCAACCATTATGGGATTGGTCCAAGCAACAATTATAGGAATAATCCAAACAAAAATTATGGGATTGGTCCCAGCAACAATTATGGGATTGGTCCCAGCAACAATTATGGGATTGGTCCCAGCAACAAATATGGGATTTATTCAAGCAAAAAATTGTGGGGTTGGTCTCAGCAAAAATTATGGGATTTATCCAAGCAAAAATTGTGGGGTTGGACCCAGCAAAAATTATGGAATTTATCCAAGCAAAAATTATGGGATTGGCCCAAGCAAAAATTATGGGATTGGCCACAGCAAAAATTATGGAATTTATCCAAGCAAAAATTGTGGGGTTGGCCTCAGCAACAATTATGGGATTGATCCAAGCAAAAATTACGAGGTTGGCCCCAGCAACAATTATGATGTTGGTCCTTGTGAAAATTGTGGTACTAGCCCAAGCAAAAATGGCTACCCCAGAACATGTTAATACAGGTCTGTAAACCTTTACCGAAAATCCCAGGGGACAGCTCTGGTTCAGAAACCGGATTTTTCGGTTTTCAAATGTCGTTAAATCTTTCGCAAAGTAGCCCAAGCCACCCAATCTGCATTCAAATATAGCACAAAGTCACCCAAATTGTGACTGAACAGTAGCCCAAAGAAACTTTTGATTTTAGGAATATTTCAGTTTTTAGGTGTTGAGATAAAACGTTATAGACCTGTGGTGGTCTCTGGCAATTCATTTTGATGATGTTCATGAACATAATTACAGAAGAGTGCTTGCTATAAATCAAGCAATATCTAAATGCCCGAGCAATGATCGGCAGTATTGAGAGAATTATCATTAAAACTGACAGGAGATTAGCTGACAGTTACGGCGTTCATGCCTTGATAGGAAACTAAAAGCCACACTGTTGTGGATTTAAGGGGGGAAAAATAATCATTGTGGATTTAAGGGAAAAATAATCATTGTGGATGTTAGGGGAAAAACATTCATTGTGGATTTAAGGGAAAAAATATTAATTGTGGTTGTAAAGAGGAAAAATATTCGTTGTAGATATAAGGGGAAATGTATTCATTGTCACACACAAAAATAACAAGACTAGTTTTATTAAACAATTATGAACATTCATTTGACTTATTTCCCCTTTTGCTCCCTATGGAGCACTGGGCAAGCACAGTAGCTAATCTCCTTGCAGGAAACCTGCAGCATAGAAGTTCCATTCTGTCAGAACTAGTTTCTATAGCAATCTGTTCTATATGGTGAGGCTGCCAGAGCAAGTAGTAATCTTATTACTTTGGGAGCTAAACAAGGTGAAGGTCATGCTTGAGCAGATACTGCTGTAGGGGAGTGAAGTGTTAGAGACTTCATTGTACCAGGTCTCAGCTTCATGAAGAAGGGTGTTCTTTTCCAGCACTTTTGCCTTCCCTAACTTAGCAGCAGTCAGGTACCCATTTACAGCCAGGTAGACTGTAGTGTAAAACAATCCCAGTAACTCTGCATTAAGAAGCAAGCACTCTAACTACTCAGCTACACAAGGTAAAGCATTACACACATTAATATGTACCATTTGCAACATTTGTCAGGTCACACAGCTGTTGCCTGTGTCAACTGTTGTTTGTTACAGAATACATAAATAAATACAAGATCAACCATTCCCTTCAATGAATGAGCTTGATATAAATACCTGGTATGTGAGTAAACCATATCTTTTAACTCAGTGGTTCTCAATATATCTGAGAAAGATGGTTGAAGTAACAAGAAGAGACATGGTCCCCAACCAGACGATACGTCAAAGCCTAAAAACCCAACCCCTGCAGACCCAAGTAGATTAGTCCCAATTAAGATAGTTTGGCTATGTCTGCAGAATGGGAGAAGATCAGCTGCCATGGCAGGTATGGGAGGCTAAGAACCAGGGATCCAGACCTCCAGGATGACCCAGAGTTCGCTGGTAGGCAACATTAGACAATCTCTGAAGGACCAAGGACTAGAATGGAACCAGGCCAGGAGGAAGACAGCCGATAGGATAGTCTGGCGCTCTCTCTTACAAACTTCTGCCCCTTACAGTAGAAGAGGAATGACTAAGTAAGTAAGGTTCTCAACGAGGGCCATATGGCCCCCACAGGCGACCATGTCATATTCCTTGGGGGGCCACAGAAAGATGGTAAAGTATCTTTTTTCCAGCTAACAGTGACTACGTGGAGGGTCACAGAGATAAATGATGCTCAGAAGGGGACCTTGGGCTAAAAACTGTTGAGGACCCCTGTTGTAGCTGACCGACAGTTAAAGCTATACGTTTATTCAGTCGAGATTAATATCTCTAGGTCATAAATATTTCATGGGTTATTATTTTACAGCAGTAATATCATGTACAATCAACAAGAGCATCCACTTGACAGAGTGGTTAGAGTGCTGGTCTCTTGTGGTAAAGGTGCCGGGTTCAATTCATGGTATCACCATGCTCTAGTCTAGTGGTTCTCTATGTGGGCCGTATGCCCCCCCCCCCCTCTTCCCAGTGGGCCATGGTATATTTCTTGGGGCCACAGTAAGATGGTAAAGTGCCTTTTTCCAGCTAACAGCAACTATGAGGGGGGCCACAAAAGCAAATGAGGCTCTGAAGGAGGCTATGAGCAAAAAAAGGTTGAGAACCACTGCTCTACTATACACTGCTGTAAATGGGTACATGATTATGCTCTTGAGTTAGGGGAGGAAAAGGCAGCAAGGAAGGGAACTGGTCACCCGCACCTCTTGAAGTTGGACACAATATGAAGTGTTAGAGACTTCACTCCCCTACTGCAGTATTTGCCATGAGACTACCTTTACCATCATCCACAAATGATCCGTGTAGTAACCCAGGGGTCTTTGATGAGACACAGAAAAAATAGGGCTTCTGCTCCACCAGACATGAGGCACAAGACAACAGGGCTTCCACTCCACCAGACATGAGGCACAAGACAATAGGGCTTCCACTCCACCAGACATGAGGCACAAGACAATCGGGCTTCCACTCCACCAGACATGAGGCACAAGACAACAGGGCTTCCACTCCACCAGACATGAGGCACAAGACAATAGGGCTTCCACTCCACCAGACATGAGGCACAAGACACCAGGGCTTCCACTCCACCAGACATGAGGCACAAGACAATAGGGCTTCCACTCCACCAGACATGAGGCACAAGACAATAGGGCTTCCACTCCACCAGACATGAGGCACAAGACAATAGGGCTTCCACTCCACCAGACATGAGGCACAAGACAATAGGGCTTCCACTCCACCAAACATGAGGCACAAGACACCAGGGCTTCCACTCCACCAGACATGAGGCACAAGACAACAGGGCTTCCACTCCACCAGACATGAGGCACAAGACAATAGGGCTTCCACTCCACCAGACATGAGGCACAAGACACCAGGGCTTCCACTCCACCAGACATGAGGCACAAGACAATAGGGCTTCCACTCCACCAGACATGAGGCACAAGACAACAGGGCTTCCACTCCACCAGACATGAGGCACAAGACACCAGGGCTTCCACTCCACCAGACATGAGGCACAAGACAACAGGGCTTCCACTCCACCAGACATGAGGCACAAGACACCAGGGCTTCCACTCCACCAGACATGAGGCACAAGACAATTAATATGAGGTTGTGTACAAGGTTGGCAACCTCATCATCTAAAACAAACTGGCACAGAAACCACTTCTATGTGAATGTTTGGTGCAGGCTTCCTTTAATGGGGGCTAGTTGTCATGGTGACTCCATCCTCCATAAGGAATGAAAACAATTATGATGATAACATACAAACTTCTTCGTACACTTTCAGGCGTAAACTTGAATTACATCCAAAATTTATAATTCAAAAGCTCCGGGCTATTTGGTTGGCAGCCCATTTATACAAACAGACAACATGAAGACAAGTCTCCGGTGTAATGTAGCTAGAAAGCTTCGTGGGCATGTGAAGCGGCTTATCTAGGATAAGAAAAACTGGTACCAAAACCACCTGACAGAATGCAAACTGGCCAGTAGGACGGCTAGGGGTAACAAAGAATAAGGAAAGTAAACTTGACAAAAGAGCTAGCTGAAATCAAAGATGCCATGTCCAGTGTCAAGTTTTCAGTTCAGTTGTAGGTAAGTAGGTAGTCCCATAGCAGATACTGCCACAGAGGAGTGAAGTGTTAGAGACTTTACTAGGTCCAGCATCAAGAGGTGGGGGTTACCAGTTCTCTTCCTCATTGCCGTCTCCTTCCCTACCTCAAGTGCAAAGTCATGTACCCATTTACAGCTGGGTAGACTGAAGTGTGTTGATGCTGTGAATTGAACCCAGCATCTTAGTCGTGCAAGACCAGTTCTCTAACCTCTCTGTCAATGGGGCGCTCAGTTCAGCTGTAACCAACTCAAATGTAGAGTCAGTTCTATTATACAGTGTGTCCGGCAGAATCACTACCAATAACAAATGTCAATATTTCTTATACTAATAATAGCAGACCGACCGGATTTTGATTTTCTGTTAGGCAAACTCATTAAGTTTCAGTAGCAACTCACCAAATTTCAGTACATCTCCACCAAGTTTCAGTAGATCTCCACATGAGCGCCTTTAGTGGCTCGAAGAATGTCAAGACGGTATTCTATTTCTCTCCACGTGTTTTGCAGCATCTGAGGTGTGACGGATGCACAAGCGTCAATTATTCGTTGCCGAAGATTATCCAGTCCCTGCACCGGAGTTTGATAGACAAAGCTTTTTACGTTTCCCCATAGAAAGAAATCTAAGGGGGTCAAATCTGGTGACCTTGGTGGCCAATCAATGGGATCTAATCTTCCAATCCATCTGTCTGGAAATTGTTGATGAAGGTAGTTTCTTACTTCATTGGCATAGTGTGGAGGTACTCCTTCTTGCTGGAATATGAATCCTTCTGGTATCCTAGGAACTGTAAAATTTTGCAGCATGTTTAGGTATGTTGCTCCTCTGACTGTGGCTTCGGCAAAGAAAAATGGCCCGATCACATAATTCGAGGTTAAGACACACCACACGTTAAGTTTAGGGCTGTCTCGCTCATGCTCCATTACGACATGTGGGTTTTCATTTCCCCCATATCCTACAATTATGCCGGTGAACTTTGCCACAAGTGTGAAAGGTCGCTTCATCAGAGAATACCACACGATTGAGAAATTCATTGTCATCATCGAGGTGACATAGCACTGGATTTGCGAACTCCGCCTGTCTGGGTTTATCATTTGACTGTAACTTCTGCACTAGCTGGATCTTGTAGGCTCTAAGCCGCAATCTTTTGTGCACAATGTCGTGAACAGTAGATTTTGGAATACCCAATTCTCCACTTGCCCGTCGAATGGATTTCCGCGGGCTACATTGAAAAGCTTCGCTAACTGCTTCAACTCTATCTGGAGACAACGCTTCATTGCCGCTTCCCTTCTTTCTCAACAAAGAACCTGTTTCCAACAGTTGCTTGTGCCATTTCACTATGGTATGTCGCTCTGGAGATTTCGTCCATATTCCTGCCTGAACACAACAATGGGAAACTTTAATTCCGCAAGCCAATAACAGCATTGCACTTTCTGCTGCACCGTGAACTCTGCCATTTTCACTACACGCTTCAACACATTCCGCGGCTGCGCATTACGTATGCGTTATCTGCACATTATTGGACAATTTATCAATTATCTCACTGCTCCTAAAAATTTGATGGTTTCTATATGAGGTAACCATAAAAAAATAATTCTAACTTACATGGATGAGGAAATATTGACATTTGTTATTGGTAGTGATTCTGCCGGACACGCTGTATGGTTCTGAAACTTTAAAATACAATAACATTGACAACTAGAAAGATACAGATCATCTTTTCTCCACCATGTGACTGGACATAAGGGAGTGTTTTTTTTTCTCTTATTTTTATAGTTTCATGTTCTCTACTTAATTCTCATTTTCTTTCCTTACTGTCTCTTGTTTGTCTGTCCCTGACGAAGGCCTTGTGGCCACAACGTAGGTTTTTCTTGTCCTTTTCCATTGTAAGACGTATTACTATTTGTGTGTTATTGTATATATATTTTTTTTTCTTTTTTTTTTTTTATTCTACCGAAAGATACAGACTGTCATTAATGGTTGCTTGTGCAGAATAAAAGGATTGATTTGATTTGACAAGATCTCCAACGAGGAATACAGAACCAGCCAAATATCAGTGGAACAACATGTGAGACAACTCTGGGCATATAGGACACTGACCTAACCAGCTGATAGCATGACAAGGTAGTCCTTGGTCTAGAGCTCCCATCCACAACTGTGTGACTTAACACAAACATACTCATTATAATGATATTACCTGTATTAGTAAAACATAATAAACTCAATAACCACACTTACATTAGTCACAAAGAATATCTAAACAGCAAGGGATTCCAAAGCTGTAAGAATTAAACTCAAACAACAATCTAAATCAGGAGTTCTTAACCTTTCTTGTACCATGGACCCTTCTGATTGTCCAGTGAAAGTACGGATCCCTTTGATTACCTGGTGAAAGCTATGGACCCCTTCTTAGAAAAAAATGTACATAGACGCACAATTAAAAGTCTTGCATACAAATAATATATTTTGTTACAAATAAAATCATTAAGTTTACATAGGGTCATACTGAAAGTACAAAAACAATTGGTAAAATCTTCATTAAATGCAAAAAAATCTATGATAATTGTACACGCTAAAATTTTTCATTAAAATAAAATTCAAATTTTTAGGTTATGTATTGTTAGGTTATGTACACGAACCCCCATAATCCAATCAAAGACCGCCAAAAGGTCAGCGGACCACATGTTAACCTTTAGCATGCTGCGGTCGCAACATTGCGCCAGAGGTACTATGTTCTGCCGGCTGCGGGCGCAAAGCTGCTACTTTCGGATAGATTTGGTTTCCTGCCATATAACATGTGTACACGTCATATTACCCCCGGATGTTTAGTTTTAATCTTATTTGTGAAAGAGTTCACTTCCTATTCTGATCTATATTTGTGATGGGTGTGTCAGCGTTTTATTTTCTGTGCATTTTTCAAATCGAAATCAATTGGCATGGAACAAGCTGCCATTTTCGCTGAAATTTTCATGGATTCTGACTCCGATGACGAGGAGTTTGTTGGCTTGACTAGCACTGATATCGGTTCTCAGAATATGGGTGATGGCGGAGATGGGGACGACAGTAGTATGTCTAGTGTTGTTGACGACGATTTTGATGAAATTGATATTCCCAGGGCCCCTTCTGGATATGACCACGACTGGCTCCGCAACTTTGATGAGATGAGGGCGTTTGTTGCTTTGCTACTGATGATGGGTGTAACGAAAAGATCATCATTTGATTTGTATTGGTCAAATGACTGTTTCATTGAGATGCCAGAGTTCAGGAATGTGATGAGAAGGGACAGGTTTCTGTTTTTTATTTTTTTCATCTTTCCATTTCTCTCTTCCTATCACATCTAACATATACACCACAAAACTTATATCATCAGATTCATCATTCATTTATTTATATACATTCCAAAAATCATTGCAATTGACCAAGAAACAAAGACACTATAGACGTTACAAGTCACCCACTATAAAAAATGGGGCGTTGTGAAAAAGAATGCAGTGGCAGGGCAAATTTCCACCATTTTAATGCAGCGTGGTAAAGGTTAAGAAACCCTAATCTAAATGAAAAGCAAGCATACATGCATACCAGTCTGTAATATTAGTCATACAACATT
Organism: Oreohelix idahoensis; assembly: GCA_024509875.1. Lineage (NCBI taxonomy): Eukaryota > Metazoa > Mollusca > Gastropoda > Stylommatophora > Oreohelicidae > Oreohelix > Oreohelix idahoensis. Next base: position 282,623 of record JAMPIV010013084.1, read on the forward strand.
AAACAATTCAAAGAAATTTGTCAATAAGAAATATAAAATTCTTACCTATCGAACTCTTTCCTTGAACAGAACTTTTGCGAACGAAAGCCGCTGAAGAATTTAATAAAGAAAATAGACACATACAAACCATATACTAATTCAAGAAAGTGCCCATAATTCAAATGAAAGATGTATCTCTTCTAGTCATATTTACTGACAACAGCTATGTAATATAGAAATTAATTAAGCAAATAAATATTATCTACAAAAGGTGAACCTATAAGCTCTATCCTTTCTATATATAAATGTTAGAAGTTATAAGTAAATTTATTATATATAGTGTACATTAACCCATATTTCCATTATAAACCATAATATACCGAAAGCTGACATATAGTTTTTACGGGGACTCTTATTAAATCACCTTAGCTGTAAAGTGTTATGAACAATTAGCTCTAAACCGTATATATGTGTATATATACATATATATATGTGTGTGTGTATGTATGTGTACATACATATATGTGTGCGTTTATGTGTATAGGCCGTAAGGAGGCAGCCCCTCCACCATGCAAAGGCACAACAGGCCAATTACCTGTTTGCTTTAAAACCTGATTACGCGAACTACAAGAGAGAAAACCGGACTGATTCTAAAGGCGACGAACTGGAATGGACTACGGACTACGACTTATGGAACTTGGAACACAAGAAGAATAAATGGGAAAGAAGAGGAGCTGGTGGAAGAAATGAGGAAAGCAAAATTAGAAATCCTGGCTATAACGGAAATAAAGAAAAAGGGACAAGGAGTCATGGATCTCGATGGCAACACGCTACTCTACAGTGGTGTACCAACATCTGAAAGAGCTAAAGGAGGCGTGGGTTGCATTGTGGCCAAAAACCAAAAAGATGATATCTAGGGATGGAACTTTGTCTTGGAGCGCATTATGGTTGTAAAACTAAAAGAAGGAGAAACCATAGTCAACCTGGTCATAGTGTATGGGCCAAATGAGGATGAGAGAGTAGAGGTCAAGGAGGAATTCTTCGAGCTGCTTCAAAGGACAGTGGATGACTGCCTAGATGAAATTATCATGCTCGGAGATTTCAATGCCAGAGTTGGAAATGACCATGCTAGATGGGGTGGAGTTATCGGAAGATATGGAGAAGATACTCTCAATGACAATGGAAAGCGACTCCTTAGATTCTGCAGTGAGCAGAATCTGATCATTACAAACACAAAGTTCCCCCATAAGCGCATACATGCATACACTAGATGTGAAACAACAAAGAATGAGAAGTCAGTGATCGACTATGCCATTGTTAGGAGGAGCTCATTCAAATATGTCCGGGATGCTAGAGTCTGGAGGGGGCCAGAGATTGGAAGTGATCACTACCATCTTACAATCAAAAGAACAACTGAAAGAGTTGCTCAGCCTAGGAACTGCCCAACATCACGCAAGAAATCAAGTAAACAAACAGGAGAAATGAGCATTAAGACCTACAAGCTGAGAGAGCCAGAAATTAAGACCAGATATCAGGGGCTTATTGCTACAGCGGTGAGAAACACAGAAGAACAACCTGATGACTTGGAAACCCTCTGGCTTAAATTCAAGGACATCATAAAGACAGCTGCTGCAGAAGCATGTGGTGAAGTCCAACTTGGGAACAAGAGAAAGAGGACACCTTGGTGGACAGAGGAAGTTAAAGAGAAAATAAGAGAGAAGAAAATGGCATGGAAACAATACTTAGGAGCTAAAAACACAGCGGGACAAATAAAGAAATATAGAGAATATGTGATACTCAGAACAGAAGCAAAGAACAAGGTGCTAGCAGCAAACAGAAGTCCTGGGAAGAATTTGGAGAAAAGCTAGAAAAAGATGCGCAAGAAAACCAGAAATTGTTCTATAAGACCCTAAAGAACATGAGGAAGGAAAAACAATTCCCTCTCAAATTTATAAAGGACAATCAAGGCAAATTGCTTACTGCCCTGAAGGAAGTAATGGAAAGATGGAAAGAATATTTCTCAGAACTCCTTGATGGTGAGCAAGGTCAAGCATCAGAAATGATAACCACTAGCACAGAAGAGGAAACCAATGGTGATGAAGATGACATAAAGATGGAAGAACTGAAGGCAGCACTGAAGAAAATCAAGATGGGCAAAGCAGCAGGGCATGATGGTATAACACCAGAAATGGTTAAGTACATGGGAGCATCAGGCGACCTATTACTCTTAAGGGTCCTACAGGCAGCGTGGTGCAACAAGACCATACCAAAGGATTGGGAGATTGCCAACATAACACCAATTTTCAAAAAAGGTTACAATCGACAATGTGGAAACCATAGAGGCATATCCCTTCTCAGTGTACCTGGTAAAATCTACTCTAGAATCCTAGAGCAGAGACTCCGACGCCTAGCTGAGCCACAATTGGATGAGGTCCAGTGCGGATTCCGAGCAAACCGAAGTACTCAAGACCTAATCTTCACACTTAGACAGCTGAGTGAAAAGGCCCTTGAGTATAAGCGTGAGATCCATCTTTATTTCATAGATCTGGAAAAGGCGTTTGACAGGGTCCCCTGGAGCAAACCTTGGGACTGTTTGGCAAGGAAGAACATTCCAGCACCTCTGATTCATGCTATACAGAGCTTCTACAAGTCTTGCAGAAATTATGTGAGGACAGCAAACCATAAGTCAGAAGAGTTCAGGACCACTACTGGTGTAAGGCAAGGTGATATCCTGTCACCTTATCTTTTCATACTCCTCATGGACGATGTTATCAAGGCATGTAAGGAGAGAACAAGAAAGTATTCAGTGGGGTACAGGAAGATGAGACAGGTATGTATTTCAGAGCTGGCATTTGCTGATGATGTTGCCCTGATTGCTAAATCAGAGGCACATCTCCAATCCAACCTGCAAGTCTGGAAGGAAGAGCTGGAGAAGAGAGGGATGGTCATAAGCAGCTCTAAAACAAAATCCATGGTGATATCACGAGAAGAAAGAAGACATCAGATTAAGCTGGGAGAACAGGTCCTGGAGCAGGTCGACCACTTTAAATATCTCGGAGCTATTATAGACCGAAAAGCAGCAGCTGGGAGACTTTTTCAGGCCATAAATCGAGGATTCCTCAGCAAAAGAGAGGTTGGTAAGAAAACGAAGATGGCTGTATACCGCTCCACCTATGTCCCAGTCTTGACATATGGATGCGAGTCATGGGCAATGACTACAACCCACAAAAGCCAGATCCAAACCTCAGAAATGAGGTATCTGAGGAAGGTGGTTGAAGCAACAAAAAGAGACATGGTCCGCAACCAGACGATACGTCAAGGCCTAATATCCCACCCCCTGCAGACCCAAATAGAACAGTCCCAACTAAGATGGTTTGGCCATGTCTGCAGAATGGGAGAAGATCGGCTACCACGACAAGCATGGGAAACAAAGAGCCAGGGATCCAGACCCCAGGACGACCCAGAGTCCGCTGGGAGGACAACGTTAGACAATCTTTGAAGGATCGAGGACTAGAATGGAACCAGGCCAGGAGGAAGACAGCCGATTGGATAGTCTGGCGCTCTCTCTTCCAAACCTCTACACCTCACGGTAGAAGGGGAACGACTAAGTAAGCAAGTAAGTGTATGTGTATCAAATATATACAAATATGTGTGAGTTTGTATGTAGTAATGTGTATATACATGTGTGTTTGTATGTTAGTATGTGTATATGAGTGTTTGTGTGTGTGTATCTATCAATATATATTTATAATCATCATTTTACTCTGCAATCCTTACGGAGCATTCACCCACCCACCAACTGTAACTAGTCCCCTGGTAGGAAGCCTGCACCAAGCATTCACATACACGTACAGCAGTGGCTTCTGTGGCTAGTCCCCTTGTAGGAAGCCTGCATCAAACATTCACATACACGTACAGCAGTGGCTTCTGTGGCTAGTCCCCTAGTAGGAAGTCTGCATCAAACATTCACATACACGTACAGCAGTGGCTTCTGTGGCTAGTCCCCTGGTAGGAAGCCTGCATCAAACATTCACATACACGTACAGCAGTGCTTCTGTGGCTAGTCCCCTGGTAGGAAGCCTGCATCAAACATTCACATACACGTACAGCAGTGGCTTCTGTGGCTAGTCCCCTAGTAGGAAGCCTGCATCAAACATTCACATACACGTACAGCAGTGGCTTCTGTGGCTAGTACCCTAGTAGGAAGTCTGCATCAAACATTCACATACATGTACAGCAGTGGTTTCTGTGGCTAGTCCCCTTGTAGGAAGCCTGCACCGAACATTCACATACACGTACAGCAGTGGTTTCTGTGGCTAGTCCCCTTGTAGGAAGCCTGCATCAAACATTCACATACAGCAGTGGTTTCTGTGGCTAGCCCCTTGTAGGAAGCCTGCACCGAACATTCACATACATGTACAGCAGTGGCTTCTGTGGCTAGTCCCCTTGTAGGAAGTCTGCATCAAACATTCACATACACGTACAGCAGTGGCTTCTGTGGCTAGTCCCCTAGTAGGAAGTCTGCATCAAACATTCACTTACACGTACAGCAGTGGATTCTGTGGCTAGTCCCCTAGTAGGAAGCCTGCATCAAACATTCACATACATGTACAGCAGTGGCTTCTGTGGCTAGTCCCCTTGTAGGAAGCCTGCATCAAACATTCATATACACGTACAGCAGTGGTTTCTGTGGCTAGTCCCCTGGTAGGAAGCCTGCATCAAACATTCACATACATGTACAGCAGTGGATTCTGTGGCTAGTCCCCTGGTAGGAAGTCTGCATCAAACATTCACATACACGTACAGCAGTGGCTTCTGTGGCTAGTCCCCTTGTAGGAAGCCTGCATCAAACATTCACATACACGTACAGCAGTGGCTTCTGTGGCTAGTCCCCTGGTAGGAAGCCTGCATCAAACATTCACATACACGTACAGCAGTGGCTTCTGTGGCTAGTCCCCTTGCAGGAAGCCTGCATCAAACATTCACATACACGTACAGCCGTGGCTTCTGTGGCTAGTCCCCTTGTAGGAAGCCTGCATCAAACATTCACATACACGTACAGCAGTGGTTTCTGTGGCTAGTCCCCTTGTAGGAAGCCTGCATCAAACATTCACATACACGTACAGCAGTGGATTCTGTGGCTAGTCCCCTGGTAGGAAGTCTGCATCAAACATTCACATACAGCAGTGGCTTCTGTGGCTAGTCCCCTTGTAGGAAGCCTGCACCGAACATTCACATACACGTACAGCAGTGGTTTCTGTGGCTAGTCCCCTTGTAGGAAGTCTGCATCAAACATTCACATATACGTACTGCAGTGGCTTCTGTGGCTAGTCCCCTTGTAGGAAGCCTGCATCAAACATTCACATACACGTACAGCAGTGGCTTCTGTGGCTAGTCCCCTGGTAGGAAGCCTGCATCAAACATTCACATACACGTACAGCAGTGGCTTCTGTGGCTAGTCCCCTAGTAGGAAGTCTGCATCAAACATTCACATACATGTACAGCAGTGGCTTCTGTGGCTAGTCCCCTGGTAGGAAGCCTGCATCAAACATTCACATACACGTACAACAGTGGCTTCTGTGGCTAGTCCCCTGGTAGGAAGCCTGCATCAAACATTCACTTACACGTACAGCAGTGGCTTCTGTGGCTAGTCCCCTTGTAGGAAGTCTGCATCAAACATTCACATACACGTACAGCAGTGGCTTCTGTGGCTAGTCCCCTGGTAGGAAGCTTGCATCAAACATTCACATACACGTACAGCAGTGATTTCTGTGGCTAGTCCCCTTGTAGGAAGCCTGCACCGAACATTCACATACATGTGCAGCAGTGGCTTCTGTGGCTAGTCCCCTTGTAGGAAGTCTGCATCAAACATTCACATACACATACAGCAGTGGATTCTGTAGCTAGTCCCCTGGTAGGAAGCCTGCATCAAACATTCACATACACGTACAGCAGTGGATTCTGTAGCTAGTCCCCTTGTAGGAAGTCTGCATCAAACATTCACATACACATACAGCAGTGGATTCTGTAGCTAGTCCCCTGGTAGGAAGCCTGCATCAAACATTCACATACACGTACAGCAGTGGATTCTGTGGCTAGTCCCCTTGTAGGAAGCCCACATCAAACATTCACATACACGTACAGCAGTGGATTCTGTGGCTAGTCCCCTTGTAGGAAGCCTGCATCAAACATTCACATATACGTACAGCAGTGGCTTCTGTGGCTAGTCCCCTGGTAGGAAGCCTGCATCAAACATTCACATACACGTACAGCAGTGGCTTCTGTGGCTAGTCCCCTTGTAGGAAGCCTGCATCAAACATTCACATACACGTACAGCAGTGGCTTCTGTGGCTAGTCCCCTTGTAGGAAGCCTGCATCAAACATTCACATACATTTACAGTAGTGGCTTCTGTGGCTAGTCCCCTGGTAGGAAGCCTGCACCAAACATTCACATACACGTACAGCAGTGGCTTCTGTGGCTAGTCCCCTGGTAGGAAGCCTGCACCAAGCATTCCCATACACGTACAGCAGTGGCTTCTGTGGCTAGTCCCCTTAACATTCACATACATGTACAGCAGTGGCTTCTGTGGCTAGTCCCCTAGTAGGAAGCCTGCATCAAACATTCACATACACGTACAGCAGTGGCTTCTGTGGCTAGTCCCCTTGTAGGAAGCCTGCATCAAACATTCACATACACGTACAGCAGTGGCTTCTGTGGCTAGTCCCCTTGTAGGAAGCCTGCACCAAACATTCACATACACGTACAGCAGTGGCTTCTGTGGCTAGTCCCCTGGTAGGAAGCCTGCATCAAACATTCACATACACGTACAGCAGTGGCTTCTGTGGCTAGTCCCCTTGTAGGAAGCCTGCACCGAATATTCACATACACGTACAGCAGTGGTTTCTGTGGAACTGTGTTTAACATAATGAGGATACCAGCCCCATATAAAACCTCATACTAGTCACCTCGTACAACATGCCCGAGGATGCAGTAGTCCAATTCTTTCTTTGCCTCTTCACAGACCCCCCCCCCCACCCCCCGACTACTTGGGGTATATATGCTTAATTCTATTCCACTGGCTCTCAATCTATAAAGCTAAAAGCCTATCTATAAAAGTGAATTGTTATATATTAATTCATATGAAATAACTATTAATATACATGATGAAAACATTATTGGGTTAATTCAATGCTGTCTCCATGCTCTGTAAAGAGCATACAGGAACATGATGATGATAATGAAGATGATTATAATGATGATGATGATAATGAAGACAATGGTGATGATAATAAAGATGATTATAATGATGATGATAATGATGGTGATAATGATAATGATGATAATGATGGTGATGATGATAATGATGGTGATGATGATAATGAAGACAATGATGATGATAATGAAGATGATTATAAATATGATGGTAATGATGGTGATGATGATAATGATGATGATAATGATGGTGATGATGATAATGATGATAATGATGATGATAATGATGGTGATGATGATAATGATGATGATGAAGACAATGATGATGATAATGAAGATGATTATAAATATGATGGTAATGATGGTGATGATGATAATGAAGGTGATGATAATGATGGTGATTATAATGATGATGATAATGAAGATGATGATAATGATGACTATGTTGGTGTTACAAAATGGTGCAAAAAATAACGAGAATAAATAAACATCTACAGCATATTGTTTTATATAAGTATTATATTTTTAAAAGCAATAAGTTTCTTAAGAAACAAAATGCATCCACGGAGCAGTTCTAAGATTTTGTTTATTGGTGGCAAGATTAAAAACAAGTACAGAAAGGGATGTAACTCTACATTCAAAGTTACACATGTAGATGAATAGCAGGCATTTGTAAGACAGAAAGGGATATAACTCTACATTCAAAGTTACACATGTAGATGAATAGCAGGCACTCGTAAGACAGAAAGAAGCACACCAGACAGGTAAATGAAGTGATAGGCTCAGCAGGGAATTGAACCAGGGACAATTCGAATGGCGGCATTGTCTCGCTGTATTTAGAGCTGGATTAAACCAGGGGTTCTTAACCTGTGGAGTGAGGGCCGCCCCCCCCCTTTTCAGGGAGAGGTCTGCAGATGGCATACACTAAGAGGTTCCTAGTAGAAAGTATATTGCAACTACTTTCTTCTTGGTCAAAATTATAAACTTTACAATCAAACTGTAGTTTTATTTGTGTCCATATTATTATGGAATGAAATGACCCGTGTATGTGAGGAAATGGTTAGAAATAAACTCCCAGTAGTGGCCGATCTGGGTAAGGATGGAAGGTGTGAACAACTCTCGGGGGAGGAGTGAGTAGCGGTAGTTTTAGGTTGAGTGAGGCCCTAGACAAGCATGAACTTGCAAGGCCCCTTCTAAATAAATCAATGTTGTATCGACAAGCATACATTTGTGCACAAAGCCCTAGCCAAAAGCCTAAGTTACAAATACCTAAAACTGCCACTCGGCATAAGGGTAAAATGGTTAAGAATCCTTGAATCAAGCTGGTGACATGGACTAGCCCATCGCACACATGGGAGGGAGTGGATAATTAATTTAGAAGGGGAATATGAATCACCATAAGATCTGTTAATATGCTTGAGTGAGGATAAATGAAATTACCCTGAGATTGAGGTGATGGAGCTCCCGGAGGCACCACTGGAGGAGGAGCAGCTGGAGAACGGTAATGGCCACCACTAGCTTTACCAACAGTTCCACCACCGGATCCTGCCTGGTATGTTGGAGTTGTTGGAGGTTTAATTGTTGGAGCCTGGCTGTTGATGGTAATGTTGCTGCTGCTGCTGCTAACAGACGGGCTTCGGGCTGCTCGAGGGGTGACTCCTTGTTGCTGAAAGTTGATATTAAACAATGTAGCATCATCATCATCATCATTCACCCTTCAGCTCCACAAGAAGCATAGGCTTTCAACAAACTTTCAAGTGTTCCTGTCCCGTGCCATCAGTTCAAGGTCTTTCTCATTCCTTTCGTGTCTGTCTCCAATTATTCTTTTCCACGTCTGTTGCTACTTCTTTTACCCTGGGGATTCTAGAACAAGGATTGCCTCATCTCCCACACTGGTAGCCCCCCACCCCCGTTTCCGGGGAAAACCACACACAGCCCTGTGAGGCAGCGTTCGCCGAAAGAATAACTGACATTTGACTAATAAGTTATATTTATTTATTTTCTCCAGAAACAAACTAAAATAACATCTAAAACTACCAATAAGCTGATATTACAAGATGCAGTTATCCCCCACTATGAAGTCGTGCATTAAACAAACCAGATCTCATATTCAGCTCATGTTGATGCAAATAACATTTTAAGTAATCAAAGTTAATTGTCTTTATTTTGACGTTTGTTTCATAAAAATTAGTTGGATTGGAGTGAAAAAATAACAGTTTAAAAACAGGAAGTGACTTTTCAATCACCTTATAAAAAAAATGAAGTAACAAAAGGCGAGGTCAAGAAAACAAAAGAAATACAGGAAGGCTAAATGGGAAAATGTCCTGTGTAGATTCCTGATGAGATAATTGTATATATATTTAAGATTCTCGATCATATATGCGCTCTCATATCTATAATAACTGAATCAACTATGAATTTGTAAAATAACATATAACAAATTTAATAATCAATTAGTCTTTAACAAGTTAAAATAAATATGGATGAAGATGATTTTAGGGGGTTTAAGAAATAGATATCACGCTCAACCAAATCAGTTCTTCCAGGAATATCCGTGAGCACATCTTGAAATTAAGGGAGCCACGCTAGCATAGTAGTTAGTGCACTGGCTTCCTAGCTCAGTGGTGTATGGTTCAATCCCCAGATGAGGTGGGATTTTTTTTAGGCCGCAAACGGCTCCTGGGTCGACCCAGCCCCAATTGGGTACCAGAGCAACTCTGGGAAGGTTAAGGCGGCCGGCGTGATGCTGACCACATCACCCCTAGTGTGCCGATGGTCAAGAAAATATGGGCCCAACACCATATTCCCAATATGCTTCAATAGGCATGTAACGGGATCCTACATCTTGAAATTTGCAGAGCAGTGACTGTACTTGTTGCCCCTGATGCTGTGAGAGAGATGCAGAGACCTCTTCATCTCTACATGACTCCAAAGCAACCATAATAAAGATAAGGACAACTGCACCCTCATGCATATCGTATATGGTGATTACTATGACGATATGTGTGGCGACGATGGTCATATATCGGTCATGTCCTACGAATGCAAAACAACAGAATACCACTACAGGCGCTCACTTGGGTTCCTGAGGGTAAGCGGAAAAAAGGAAGACCAAAAGAAACACTCAGAAGAACAATAATAAGAGAAGGAAGAACGTTGGGCCTAAATAATGTGCAAGAGCTAAGAGGAGTGGCGTCACAACGAACAACCTGGAGAGCACTGGTTTCTGCCTTATGCGCCGTGTTTGGCGCTTAAAGAATTTATTATTATTATTATTATGTGTGGCGGCTGGCAACCTCATTATGTCAAACACACTGCTACAGAAACCACTGCTACATGAGCATGAGAATGTTTGGTGCAGGCTTCCTGTAATGGGACCAACTGCAGTTGTCACTCCATACTCCACAGGGAGTCAACAAGAAAATGAAAGGGGAAAATTTGAGAAGATGGTTGTGAGATAAAACAGTAAGTTAAGTACTGAAATGCTCAAATCAGACAGCTGTGAAGGAAACAAATCACCAACACCACTAAGGATACACAATGTAATGTAATGTAATCACAAAAAACTTACCTGTAATCCATGTCCAACACCATCTAATATTGTGTAGTCGATAGGTGCCCTGGCATATTTAACAGTTTGCTCAGTCTTTTCTGGGTAGATAATGCCATTTTTCATGCCAAGAGGTTTTGGAATATTTTTCCCTGTGGTCAAAATACCAATTTCTCGTCTTGCCACTTTCTCTTTATGAATCATGACAATCTAGATCAAGGAATATTAACAATATATGAATATAAAGCAGTTTCTTTGGACAAGTATATGAGTGGTGACTGCGGTTATTCTCTACAAGTACAGGCCTACACACCACCCTCTGTACAAGTACAGGCCTGCACGCCCCAATTCTGTACAAGTACACGCCTGTAGTCCCTAGCGGTCTCTGATGAGATAAAGAAAAAACAGGATTACTGATACCTCATGTATATCATATGAGGCAACTAATATGAAGTTGTACATGGGGTTGGCTACCTCCTCATGAAAAACAAATTGCTAGTGACCCCCCACTATTAGAGCATGTGAATGTTTGGTGCAGGCTTCCTGTACGGTGACCAGCTACAATGGTGGGTTTCATGCTCCATAAGGAACAATACAAATGATGATGACATATCACACTTCAGATAAACAATACTTATTTTCTCATAAACATATACGTTAACTGCATATTTTAAAGCAGGGTTTGTCTACCATTTTTCCTCATGGCCCCCTTCGAGCCTCATTTACCTCCTCATAGCCACTGGTAGATGGAAAAAAGGTACTTTACCATCTTACTGTGGCCCCCTAAGGGGAGGAGGCATATGGCCAACGTTGAGAACCACTGTTTTAAATCATCATCCGTGGGGAAGAACTGGCATCCATTCAAGTGCTTGGATAACCTAATACGGTCTACATCCTTTTATCCAAACACCCAAAAACTGAAATATTCTGAACATAAGTTTCTTTGGTTTACTTTGCAATCACAATTTAGGCGACTTTTGACATTTTGGGAGACTTGGGATATTTTTCTAACACATTTTGGGCGACTTTTCAAACATGATTTGGACAACATCTAAAGACCGAAAAAATCAGGGTTCCAAAACAAACTGTCCCTGAGGTTTTCAGATAAAAGGATACAGGCCGTAACAGCCTGGGACAGAAACAGCAAAAGTAACAAAAATAAGGTCTCAGTCTGGGACAGAAAGAGCAAAGCAAACAAAAATCTAAGGTCTGCTATGGTTCTCTTAACAAGAAAAAATGATGCCTGTTCATGAATTATAGCATGAATGGTTACTGACATACAAACTAAGCATATGACTTGGCTGAAGTAGCTGAAGGAGCCAAAAGGGAGAACTGCTGAACATAGTACCTGGTTCAGATGGTTAACACTGGACTCCATATCTGTCAACTGATTCAGCTGTAGGTCTAACAGCTTCATGAAGTTTGTAGCCAAACTGTTGATCTGGTAAGCCACCCTGGCCAGTGAGTGTGTTGTATAGTTTTTTGTTTCCTCCAGGGCATTTGATTTCTGAGCCACGTTGGCCTGTTAAAAATAAAAGAATTTAGCATTCATATTCAGATAAAAGAGAGTTTTGAAATAATTATGCATATACAGTCACCCATGTGTTTCTAAGGCCAGACATGGGCGCAAAGAACCTACCAAGCATATAATAATACGTCTTGTATAAATCGATGCTAGCTTAGAATAGAGTGAACTGAAGTAATATGACAAGATCACTAATGTGGAACTAATGACACGAACTAGACAAGCGCCAGTGGAACAAGAAATGAGAAGACGCTGGAGATGGATAGGACACACATTGAGAAAACCTGTTGATAGCATTACAAGACAATCCCAGTTCTGGAATCCCCAGGGTAAGAGAGGTAGAGGTAGACCAAAGAACACATGGAAAAGAGAACTGGAGACAGACATGGAAAGACCTTGAGCTGACATCATGGGACAGGAAGACCTGGCATAAGTTTGTTGAAGGCCTAGGCTCCTTTGGGCGTTGAAAGGTGAAGAAGAAGAAGAAGGGTCAGGCATGCTACTGATACATGGAAAACAAACAAGAGAACAACCAAGACATTACAGACTTTCATAAATTGGTGCTTGTATAGAACGATTGAAATGGTATGACAAGATCAGCAACATGGAACTGATGACAAGATCAGCAACATGGAACTGATGACAAGATCCAGACAAGTTCCAATGGAACAAGAGATGAGAAGAAGAGCTGGCAATGGACTGGACAAATACTGAGGATACCTGGGGATAGCATCACAATGCAGTCCTTGTTCTGGAATCTGCTGGGTAAGTGAGGTACAGGCAGACTGCCAAAAACATGGAGTAGAGAACTAAAAACAGCAATGACAGAGATGAGGAATATATGGAAAAACCTTGAGCTGATGGCACAGGACAAGAGGATTCAGCATAAGTATGCTCTTTGGAAAACAGCCAGTCCCTTTGCTTGGAGCCTGCACTAAGCATTGACATTCTCCTAAAGTAGTGGTTTCTGTAGCAATTTGTTTGATATCATGAGGTTGCCAGCCTCATGTACAACCTCATATTAGTTACCTTATATGGTATACCTGAGGGAGCAGCCGTTTACAGCGAAGCTGCGCCTTTTGGCCCGACATATCCGACTTCCGTACGGCATTTTTTAGGACCGGGTTTGCCTTCCCTTTGTGATCCCTACTCTCTCAGCCAGACTGCAGTGATGCAGCCTGTTTCCAGGACCACCACTTGCATACATGTCACACCTCAGACATGAAAAACCTGTACAACAAATCCAAAAACCCTGTACAGAGACCCGCAAAACCTGTACAGACTGAAAAACGTAACAATAGAGTTAATTAATGTACAAATATATTCAATTAGATGGTTCTGCACCATCATAGTGACATGCGCCCTTTGCCTTTTTAAGCATGTCTTCACTTGCTTTAAAACCTAAACAACAAGAGTTAGAATTTATTTTGTACCGGTATTGTAGAAAAGCTGTGACTGTATCATCATTTAGTCTATTTCTGCAAAAAAAATTAATACAATTTATGGTGGAAATGAAGAACAGTTTGGTGTGTGTTCTATAGTGCCTTATAAAAGTATAGATCTAAAGAGACCAGTAATAAGCGTTATGGGTTAGGTTTAGGAATCTTAAATCAAATATATATATATATATATATATTTTTTTTTTAAAGCTAGCAATGAAAATATAAACTGGCGCAATATTATATATTCTCTACCGAACTTCAAAAATTGGAATAGCCGTTATACCCATACGAATTTTAGTGTCAATCAAACATTGATAGTAATTAATTATTTAATAAATATAAATCATTGGATGACCGTAATGATGATCACCCAAGGCAAAATCACATTGTTTTTTAAAGAAACGAAATTAAAACTAAGAAGAGAAGTAACTCCAAATAAACTTTTCTCTGACCTGGTTAAGATGCAAATTTGCCTTGCTTTTGTGGGTTTTTTTTTTTCAGTTTCATAATTTGGTCATATCGGAATGACGGTCGCCGAATGCTCCGCATGTATTTTCGTACCATTTAGATTTCGGGTTAACCCTAACCCCAACTGTAACCCTAATCCTAACTCTAAATGGTACGAAAATACATGCAGAGCATTCGGCGACCGTCATTCCGATATTAGGCCTACCCATAATTTGTTTTGTATTATTATTCAAATTTACATTTCTTACGCACTTTCTACCGTAAACCTAACCTCAACCTTAACTCTAAATGGTACGAAAATACAAATATTAAACATACTCGACGGCAATAAAGGTAAAGATTACCAGAATCTCAGTAAAAAGAGTTGTCAGAATCATTCAAGTTGAATAAATTCAACTCAAACAAGAATTTTCGTGCTCTTTTTCCACAAAATGTTTATGATTCGGCGGTATGGCAGCGTCCATGTTTGTAACTTTCGCTTTTGTAAAATCACTATTATCAGTTCTACCGTATTCGCTAGCAGTAAAATATTTTGTTCGTTTCAAGCTTAGTGGCCAGATTTTTCAATGATGAATCCGATTATGCCCAGCAATTGCCGATACGATTGTAAACAGAAGAGTTCTGGTGCTTTTAAAATAGGACGTACGTTTTATAGGTGTATGGGAACGAGGTATCGCACTACTTCCGTGACGTACTCGGTACGGCACAGCGACAAAAATTGTCAAGATTTATGCCGTATGGCGTACGTCATAATGGTGCTGAAAGGGTTAATAATTAGGCGAAAAAACCCGTACAGACCCGTGTACGGCCCGTACACATCTGAAAACGCAAACACCCCGTACAGATTATGGGTAAACCTTTAAGTGTGGCATGTATGCACTTGGAGGTGGATGTGACAGAGATTATGTAACATAGAGTACCTATATCAACACGTCTTTGCTTCCACCTGGATTTCACCTTGTTTCCTTATGAGTTATGCACGTTTTGTTAATGCAGAACCTTCGTACTTTCATATCTGTCAAACTCATAATTGTAGCCACGCCTATTTTTTTCTTTTCTCTATTGTCTTACAGACACTAGGAATGTTTAAAATCAAACCGTTGTAATATTGACAGATCAGCCTATGATGCACGTAGTGAGGAAAGGGGGAGATAAGCTTATGAAGAAAATCAAGGGCGATTATTCTCAAGTCGTACTTTGTTAGTTACACTGGGCAGGGGGAGATAATCAGTTACCCCCCCTTCCACATCCGTTCGTTCGTAAATGTAATTAGCTACAGAAAGATCGACGAGATCAAAGAGACGATTTGCCCATGGGACCACATCTACGGTCAGCTAAAGTGGCAAAATAGACTTTGATTCAAAGTCTGACCGCAGTTTTTTTCCAAAGGTGTTATGTCTAACACTGGTCAGCGACTTTTTGTCTATTTCATATATATATTCCAGCTTGCAAACTCAGTTTATCCAGTACCCACAGAATTTTTCAGAACATCTAGCTTTGAATTCTAGATCCCTTATAACAGTGGAATTACTTAGTTTTTTGATTGGATATCGTTTTATTTGTTTGCGGTAAATATTTATAATAGCCTCTTGAGTGATTTAATTGTTAAATTCGTTTTTTATATTTCACTAGGATTTACTGTGTTAATTGGCTAGCAGAATTAAAATAATTTAGAACTAAATTGTTCTGGCTGTAGCGTTGATGTAATTAATTGCTAGTAACCAGTAAGAGATATTTTAATCGACTAGTAAATGCACTATTCATTATGAGTACTGACGAAATATATATTTATTTCTAATTCATGATGAGTAATTTTATCAATGACTGGCGCTTATTTCACGAGGTTTCTTTTTATAAAAAAAAAAAAAAAAGATAAAATAAGATCTACACTACGCTATTCAAAGTTAAATAACCGAGTGTATAATAATTATCATTCTGCGCAGGTTAACTTTAGGATAGAATATTGGTGTAGTGGTTAAATGTTTGTAAATTTTCTTCCTATCTAGTACGGGTCCAAACCCAAAAACTCCCAGCGTCTTAAGCCTACGCCTAACCCTGAATCTGAGAATAACGGATCTAAGTCCAACAGTACAAAAAGAACATTCTTACATAGTTATCGGGTCTTCAAGGTGGACCTGTCTGGCCTCTTGTTTACACCCAGAAAGAGACAGAGTACCAACACAAAGAATATTAAGAATAAATTGTAACTGGGCCTATAGCTATCCAGATTTCTTTTTCCCAATTTCATATACATTCAGCCCGTTGTGGCGACATAATGAAACATTAAAATTTCCTGACTTTCGACCATTTGTGGTGTAACAAGGAATTTTTATACTGAGAGAAGTTACATACCTGACCTTCCTTGATGTACTGGAATCTCGAGCTACTGACCCTGTGAGCACTGTTAATTTTCTTACCTGGACTAATTAATGTGACATAAACAGAAATCCTAATAACAGTAACGAAGTAAACGTTCCCCGAAGAAGAGGATTTAATCAGTCTTTGAGGAGCTGGGGTTTATTTTGCCAAAATAACACTGGATTTGCTGTGTGTGTCCTAAAGATTGTTCCAGACGTTGCTAATCAACAATTAGGTAAGAACGAATGAACGTGGCCATGGTTGTATGGAAAGAGAGAAAGCAGGAATGAGTAATTCTTTTATCGTATAATCCATGTACTCACTTTGTTTATTTCTTATTTTGTTTTGCTAATACTGTTCATTTCAGAATAGATTAACTTAGAAACTCTGTTCTCTACAGTATAGTAAAATCCTATACCACAGGGCTAATCTTTTGACCTTTTGGGGGTTAATTAAGTTCTTCTTGTGGGATCTTCTTTCAACAGAGGGACTGGCACTTATGTGTCTATTTCTTTATTAATTCTGTAACCTATGATTTTTTTATATTTCGATATTTTGATAATAGCTGTTGTGAAGTTTCTTTATGATAAATAAACATTAACATAAAACTTATTACTTGTGTCGGTCAGCTCAGCCCAATATCCCTATTCCATTAACATAGTTTCACGTTTGTGCGTCTAAGTGTCGTCACTTATCTGTGTGTGTGTATGTGAGTGGTTGATAATATATGTTAATATATATATTAAGGTATACTGTCTGATCATCAAATTTCATTCATAGAGATAGGCTGGACTAGAGTTTTTTTTTTTTTTTTTCCGTACGCCCGCTGATACTCGAGGCGAAATCTCAGGTTATTATTTTTGTAATGTCTAACCTGACATTGATTTTTACGTGAGTATCCTATTTTCTTGTACAGAGACAAGTGTCCTTTGCCATTCAGGCATATACTCGCCATTTTCGGAGGTACCCATTAGAGCTGGGTCGGCTCAGGAGCCGCCAGTCCCTGGTCGACGACACTTCTTCAAATGTCCTCGCCAGGTCTCGAGTTAATCCAGTCCAAATCCCGGTCGACGAAAAATCCTCAAATGCCGTCGCCCGGGTTTGATCCTGAATCACCCAGTCGCCAGAGCGGTGTTGTAACCACTACGCTAGCGCGGCTCCCTGCTGGACTAGAGTATCATTCTCAATCCAGGGACAGACTCTACCTTTCACCATTTCACTTGTGAAAATCTATTTCTTTTATCTTATCTCTCACTGAGTACCACCTCTGTTCAGTTCTATTCAGACGGGAACAAAATACATCTTAAATACCTATAAAAAATCTACGACAGTGGAGTAGGGTCTTGGTCAGCTCTGGTTCGCTGACCTTGATGCAAGCAGTCAAGCTATGAGTCGCTGACTGCATTCATCTCTCTTGCTGCGTCTTCGGTCCCAATGTGATATTAAATAATACATTACACAGTACCGCACATAACACTATTTTTTTAAAATGTAACATCTTTTTTCTTTTAGTTGCAGAAAGCCCATTCTCTCTTCATATGCTTTCAATAATTTTTTTTCTAAAAAGGGTAAAGGCCTAACCAGAATGAATAATTTTACTGACTGCATGAACTGTATACAACTTTATTATAGAACTAAGCTGATATTACAAATCAAAAACTCATACATTCAACTGAGTAAATACACCATTATATACTGTACTGCACAAATCTAGTTTACATGAATAATCAACATGATATTTGCACAAACCATGTATCCCCAATGGCATTACATTATCAGAAATGAAAAACGTTCACACTTACCGGCGATGAATGAAGGCCTATTTATATTATCAGAAATGAAAAATATTTACATTTACCAAAAATGGCAAAGAAAGCTGATCTTTACATCTTTCTTTCCCAGAATTATGTACATTGACAAATACGTTTGACTACAAAACACTTATTCTCTACTGTCAGGTGTTAAAAAAATCTTAAAGATAGTACTAAGCAATACTTGGAAATGTTTGTCCTCATTTGGAACACGGGGTGTAGGCCCTAATTGTTTCCTCCTCTCTAGCTAGAAGACCTGTTTTGTATTATGGATTTACTGGTATAAATGAAGAACAGTGGTTTGTGTGTCCGATTTCACTCAAAAAATGTACAGGCCTATAGATTCGGCGGCCAATTAAGTCACCCATGTCGTCAGGGTTAAGATTAAGGTTTCTAACACTACCCAAAATCCTTTTGCTAATTATTATAGCATCTCTGAATTCTTATGTAAGGGTGTGTTGATGTGAGCGCATTTGGGCTAAATCAGACACAAGTACCAATGCTCTTCATTCCCCCGATCTACTTTATACAAATTAATAATCTCATATCCAGCGAGCAACTTCCTGGTTCATTGTTGTTGTTTTGATGAGGCGATGGGTGGAGAGCGGGTATTTAACTGCTGACCATTATTGCCTCTTCTCGTTCCATCTAGGTCTACCCTGTTCAGCCTGAAATTTGGTTATAATTGGGGTATTTAGTGTCATTTTATTTTTTTATTTTGTATTCAATTTAAGTAGCTATTGTCTTTAGCAGTTGCTGATTTTAATTTATATTAGTATTTGTCCATTTTATTTTCTCTTTTGTATTGTTTCTTGATAACTATTGTCCTTTACACTTGGTTTTACTTTGTATTAGTATTTGTTCTTTTTGAGTTGTTGTTTTTTATTTTTTATTTAATACCTTGTTGTCTTTCCTACTTCCTGGTTCAACCGTCGGGTGCACTTTTATCTGGGCAGCTGGACAGGACAAGTTCACAGAGCACTGCATCGTATAGCACTGGTTCGCACACAAAGCTTAAGACTTCTCTAAGATGCAGATATCTATTACATGATTACTTTGAGTGTTCTCAACATTAACCCTGAGAACATAATAATGCTGTGCAACTTAATCCTGCAACTCAATGCTTCAACTCAACATAATTCTAAAGTCTCCGACCACGGACAGAAAATAAAATTGCTCACCTTAAGATAATTATCCTCACAGTATTTTGCAACATTTTCAAGACTTGTATAATTTTCCTGCAGGCCCTTTCTTCCATCTGGTATCTCCCTATCTATAAGGACCAGAAGTTCTTCGCCGGCCGCCATCATTACCAGGAAGTATTGTTGTTAAACTTTTAGTTATGTCAAAATTTCCTGGGCAGTGTTGCCAACCCGAAAAAAAATATTTCTAGGTGCATCGTAAATAAAAGCTACCGCATATATATGGCTGTATACCGCTCCACATATGTCCCAGTCTTGACGTATGGATGCGAGTCATGGGCAATGACTACAACCCACAAAAGTCAGAACATCTATACTGATAGTATACGATACTTATATAGTATTATTTTATTTATATACTTATTACTATAGGCTTACCATACGCGCTCCTCCCCCCCCCCCAACTCCGCCCCCCCACCCCCCCCCCCCCCCCCCCCACCACCCTCCCCCCCCCCTACCGAGGACTGTCGCCGGGGTTTGTAAGGTATGGTACTCGGCGTCCCGGCCTGTTTCGCGTCATGTAGTCCCGGTTATTTGGAAACAATTGAAGTAAGGTGCCGATATAAACGCTCGACAGTCAGTGCTCTAAAGAGGAAAGTGTCATACGCCTCGGAATAAATGTGTGCGATGATAGGTCAACCTACACGACGCAACCCATGACGCTATGTATATCACTGGGCGCTAGTAGCGGCAGCGTCTGCAAACCGATCAAGTGTGTGTTCGTAGTTTGCATTGGTAATTTAATCGAGTCGCGGTAGTTTGTTTTTTCCTCGCCGCGTTTTGTTTGCGTGTATTTTGTTACTGTTACATTTACATAGATATTAACTCGCGACACAAAATGCCAAGAAAAGAACTGTGT